>JARQAC010000023.1:4200000-4501571 GCA_036172945.1 Meloidogyne incognita
AAAATTTTTAAACAAATTTCTAAGCCAAATAAACTTAAAAAACCTCATCAACGGAATGCATCTTGTAATGGACGGCAATATCACCTGGAAAAATTTTAGAAAAATAATAGGACAAAATATCGCTTATTTGAAACTTGAGTCAAAACCAACTAAGGAACTGAAATATTTTCGTTTTGGCATATTCATTTAAGGAAAAAATGGGAGGAGACAATAGGATAGAACCAATTATTAAAAATCCGACTCATGTCAAAAAGGGAATACCTGCGAAGTCGCCTCCGTTTTATTCTTCATTCCTATCTCCTTGTCCATTTTTAAGCCTTTTTTTAAAAAGTCCCAAAAAAATTTAAGAATAAACTAACATTGTTCCCTCGTTCCAAAACACAAAGTAAGAATACTCAAAGGATGTCCGTTTGGATAGGCAATGGTAACATCGAGAATATGAGTGATAGGAGGACGCGTTTCTTAAAAAATAAATTTAAATTCCCAAAAAATTTCAAAAAACCTTTAACATGCTTCTTCTCACGAATTTCCCCAACAGCATCTTTAAGTAACTGAATTCCAGAGCGAACCTTTCGCATACGTCCATTATCCACACCGCTATCACTATCATCTCCACGAGGGCCAACTTCTTCCAAAATGGCCTTGATTGCTCCGATGCGTGGAAGAGTGCACCATTCCAAGTGAGGGAAACCGTGTTTACGTCCATATCTGTAAAATGAAAATTCTTAAGGCTTCCTTAACAAAATACAGGTACTCTTAGTTTACGTAACTCGAAAAAGGAAAAAAATTTCTCCGTTTGCGGAGAAATTACATTATCATTCGGAAGAGCTATCTGAGCTGATCCGAGTCGAAGGACGAAGAATTAAGTCCGGTGCTCAACTATAAGAAGAGTCATAGTCTCATAATGGTCAAAAATTGTAAGGGGCTTTTAGAAGGATATATAAATTGTCTAGAAAAGGGAAAAACAATTTCAAGCTTTTCTGGTTCACATAAACTGAGTAAAAAATAACCTCAAAAATTAAAAAAAAAATAAACTTACTTCTGGCTGTCCTCCTTCCTCTTATAGTAAAATCCTCCTTCAGGGAACAGAATAACCCAGCGCCTGTCTCTATCCCAAAAGACCTAAAAAATTATTTTTAAAAAATTTTTAAGTTAAAAAACCTTTCTCAAGTGCTTCTTTAAATTAATTAATTCCTTCTCCCTCGAAGCTTTGCCTTGACGAATAAAATAATCACCATGCATCTGGCCAATAATACCAAAAGGCGTCCAACGAAACATAACATCCATCAGCCAAATTGTCTAAAAATTTAGAAACTTAATTTTAAATCTTTAAAAAGCTCCAAATTTATTGAAAGAATAATTTTTGATTCCTACAAAAAATTATTTCCAGCAGTGGGACTCGAACCACTGACCACTAAGTTAAATACCCCAAATGCTATCCAATACACCAAGGAACCTGTCAGAAAATTCCAATAAAATTACTCCCTAAACCCTCTCAAAAAAATTAAAAACCTTTCTAGTAGCAACTCCTTTAGTTTGCAGAACCGTAAACAAAATATTGACATCAGCCGAGCTTTGATGGTTGACTATAACCAGAACCCTTCCCTTCGCAGCATATTTGCGAATATCGTCTCCATACTCATAAACATCATAGTCTTCAAAATAAAAAATTTTTTTAATTAAAAACGTACTTATTGGGTTATCCCAAAACTGCTTTTGCGGATATAAGAATGGTCTCATAATGGTCAAATCAGCAAATTTCCGTTTTTCGGTTCACTGTTTCGAGAGAGTGCTTGGGGGCGATATTTGGAGTTGGAATATTTCCCCTTTTATATCTGACCATTATGAGTCAGCATAAACACGTCCTCAAAAACACGATTTAAGATAACCCAAAGGTACCAAAAAAATTAAAAAAAAACCTGCAGTATATCCCCAATACGCAACAAAAGCTTGCAGCCACATATAAAGCTTTCCTTCATATCCCCAATAAAATCTCGGCCACAACTTTCGTGCCCACAACACAGGCAGCATAAAACCAAAGTAGGCAAACACAAAACAGAAAATATTTACCAAACATAACAACGTTCGAAACGGAATTGCCGCTAACCAACAAAACTTTTCTGGCGTAGAACATTGCGACCATTTTGAACGGGAACCTGGTGGGCGTTTACTTGACGGCTTTTTTGGAGGTGATGGGAATTTGGAATTGATTCCATTTGTTGGTAGATGTGGTGATCCGTCAATGTTACCACTTGTATTTGCCATTTTCTTTTGACTGAAAAATTGGGAAAATTATTAGGAAAATGATCAATGATAAAAAAATGATAAAAAGCATGAAAACAAAAATCGCGAACAAAGTACAAAATTAATAAAAAAAAGGGAGGAGGAAGTCAAAGGGAAGGAAAAAAATCAAAGGAAAGTCAGGGGAAGAAGAAAAAAATGTGGGAAGTCAGATGAGTTTATTTTAGGGAGGAAAGAAAAGGTCTCTAGAGGAAAGGTCTCTTATAGCCAAGTAAATTAATCAGTCTCACATTACAACTACATTTTTGTTATCTCTCTGTTGCAATTTTAATGTGTAAAGGTGAAAGTATGAAGGGAAAAAATGTGGGAAATTTAACACAAAAATACGTGGCGGTTAAAGTCTTTTTTGGTCTTTTTTGGACAGTTTCCTCATATAGCGAGGAAAAAAGAAACACTTGACGTGTCACACAAATCATTGTAATCGTTGTTTTTAAAGTAAATCAAATCGTGACGTGTCACAATTAAAATGTGCTAGTCAAAAACGAATTTTTAAGACTAAAAATTCCCCTTTTATTGATCTTTTACAAGTCCAAGACCTACTCAAAGACTAAAAGTACATTAAAAAACGCGCACAGTTGTTCTTAAATATTTAGAAATACATTCTAAAGAACATAACCACTAAAAAAATAAATACAAAACAGAAAAAAAAGAATTGTTTACTTTTTTCAAGCCACAGCTTAAATATTTTTTTAAAATAATAGAGAAACAAAAGAAGAATTAAAGAAAAATAGATGCGAGTGTACACTAGAAAAAAAGAGACAGCAGAGAAGCAAACTACACTCGTGTTGGGATCTTTTGTCATTTAAATTTCTAGAAGCACATTTTGCCAAAAATAATGCCAAAAGAGTTGGCGAATGCTTAAATATTGTTCCAACGAGTTTCAGTTTTTCGGTCATAACTTTCCTGCCGATCACTCGAAAATTTTGATTTTTTTGGTATTTCGTAGTTTATTTAATTCCCTATTCAATGGTACCAAGAATAAAAAAAATTATCTAAATCTTCAAGAGTTATGGGGTCTGCAATCGACTGAACTGCTCCAGCTTAAATTTACTAAAAAAATTTTTATTTTTTTTCAGATTTTAATTAAAATGTATGGACAAAGCACCAGCAATAGTAACAATGGAGTACAAATATGTGTCGAGCCTTTAAGTGAATGGAAAATCCAAGAAATTACTTACGACGGCTATGAAAAATATATAAAGTTTGTTGGTTTTATTTAAAAATTTTTTTTTAATTTTTTAAAGACCTAGCGATTTCAAAGACGTTCTCAGAAAAAATGCTCGTCGAATAAAATGGCGTAAAATTGTTGGAAATGATTCTAGTTTGGATAGAGCTCCAATAGATGAAGATTCTGATGATTCTGAAGGTGAAGGGAAAGATGATAACCAAAAGAAGAGTGAGGCTGTTAAAACTCCAAGCGCTTTAAATATTCATGAACCTGTTGCTGGTCCGTGGGCTGCTGTTGGGAAACATTTACAGTTTGTTATTTTTTAATATTTATTTTTTTGGTTAAGTGGACACGATAATTTTTCATTGGTGGATAGGGTGTGGGTTCGAACCCGTTGGGGTCCGAAGATTTTTAAACTTATGTTAGTCTCTTCTAAATATTTTTCTACATTTTTCCCATCATTTTTAACTTAAAAAATTTTTTTCAAATTTTGGTTAAGTGGACACGCCAATTTTTCACAAGGTATAGGGGTGCGGGTTCGAACCCGTTGCGGTCCAAACATTTTTTCCTTTCCAAATATTTCTTCTGAATATTTTTCTAGGCTTTTCCCCACCTTTCTAACTTCTCAAAAAATTCTTTTTCCAATTTTAGTAACGCTTTGCAAGAAGTTCATATTCTCTTAGACGCTCTCAAGATTACTTCTCGAACATATTATTTATCACCATCAGTGAACGCTTTAATTCAAGATGACATGACAGAAGCCGACCAAATTGCATATTCAAAGACTTATCAATTATGTACTCGGAAAAGGGTATTTTTCTTTAAAAAACTTTTCAAAAATTTCAAAAAAAATTTTTCCTAGGCATTAATCGATGCTACACGCCTCATCGAAAAAATGGTAAAATATCGACAACAAGTGGTTGTGACACCTGTAGATACTGGAGAGGGGAATTTTACAAAGGTTTTTTAATTTAAAAAATAAAAAAACAAGGTTCTTTTTTGGATATCCCGCCTTCCCTCTAGTTTGAGTTTCATTGTCAGAGATTTCCTTAAGATGTACATAATGGTCAGACTTTCTTTTCTTCATTAATGCTTCTCATTTGAACATATCACAGAGGAATTGAGGAAAAAGAAAGTCTGACAATCATGTACATTTTAAGGAAACTTCAGAAACTCAAATTAGGGGATTAAACTATATCCAAAAAGAACCAAAAATAAAATTAAAAAATTTCCTTTCAGGAGCTCCGCAAATTACGCGAAAATTGGCGCGTTCGAAAAATTGGCTCGACCATTTATGGGGATCTTGGCTATAAAACATGTATTTTTTTAAATTATATTATTTCTATTTACCTCCAAATAGATGTCCCAAAATTTGCTCCACAAGAAATTTTTGATGTTTTTCAAAAAACACAAACTTCTCGACAACTTGGAATTGTACGTTTTAACAACCCTTCTTATGTTGGAGTTAATATTGCACACAATCTGTGTTTTAGATCTAAACTTGTTGTGCTAATTGAACCTGGTTTGCTTTAAAAAATTTTTTCAAGAAAAATACTAAAAAAAGAGGATTTTTTATATTAGGTTCTAGAATGATTTTCTTCACTTTTCTTACCCTTCTAACATTATAAAAAATTTCTAGTTTTGGTTAAGTGGCCATGCTAATTTTCATTGGATAGAGGGGGTGCGGGTTCGAACCCGCTACGGCCCAATGAATTTTTACCCTTCTAAATATTTCTTCTAGATATTTTTCTATGATTTTTCACCATTTCTACTTAATAGAAAAAATTTTTTTTCTTTCTAGATGACGAAAAAAGTGCCCTTTTATTATACAAAAACAGACCTACACAACAATCAATAAATGAAGACCAGATAAAACATATTCATTGGAAGCAGGCACTTCCTTGGGCACAGAATACCTTAATTTGTAAAGATATACTTTCACAGGTTTTTTTGAATTAAAAAAAAATTTTTCCTTGGGTACGGAGCGAAAAAAATTTTTTTGAGATTTTTTAATGGGCATAGGACAGAAAATTCAAAAAAAAAATTTTCAAGGGCTCAACAAAACTTTTCTAAAAATTTTTTGAACTTAAAATTTTTAATTCAAGTTAATAAACGAATCAGTTTCTGCTCAACAAAATGATGCTTTAGTTAGTATTGCAACAGAAAATTCAATTGTAATTTCCTTGTTTGATGGCTTGTTGATACGTGTGACTCTGCATTCTTTTCCTTTTTTGGAAAGGGTTTTTAAAAAATTTTTTTCTCCCAAAAAAATATTTTTTTAAAGGAAGAATTGTCTCCATCAGAAGCTGGAATTCCTTTTCTTTCCCAAACTCTTCGAGAACTTTTTTTAGCCGAACATACAAGCAAACCTAAAAGAACTCAACAATTTGTTACGCTACCACAAACAGCATTACCTGAAAGTTTGGATATGCGTGGACCTCAAGCTATTTGTTTGGAAGAGGTTTGTTTTATGGGATTATTTCTAAATCCCAGCAGGGAAAATCTACAAATAGGGATTTTTTTCAGAAAATTTCTTATTTTAGGAAATCCACTAATTGCGTTCTTTTTTATAGGGAAAAGGGAGAACCCGAAGCTTGTGGATCTTGGTTTTTTATTTCCTTGAAACCAACCAAGACTTTTCTTGGGTCTCTTCGAAAATTTAGTTTTTAAGCAACTCTACTTATAAAATTATTTTTTAACCAATTTCAAGGTTCTATCACGTATGAAAACGTCCAATTCTTTAATCAAAAAATTTGTGGATCGTTGTTCTCATTATCAACTCGTAATTAGAACAATTGATTTTTTACAAGATTATTCAATTCATTTTTGTGATCCACAGGTTTTCTTTTATAAAAAATTTTCTTAAATTTTTAATTTTTAGTCTCAATGGAAATGGGTACGTGTTACACCCAATTTTACTCTAATTTCTCTCAATTTTGTAAATAGAGGATTTGAAAATCTTGCAAAGTACTTATTTTATTAAAAACTTATTTTAATTTTTCGTAGGTTTAGAATTTTTTTATCGTGAATTTCCTTAAAAATTTTTAAGCCTGAATTTTCTTAAATTTTTTGAAAATTTTTAAGCCTAAGAAATTTAAGAAAAATTTTTTTTAATTTTTTACCCCAACAGATTTTCGAGCCAAATTCACATAACCAACACAACAATAACTTTGACTTGCAAAGAAGTTCAGCAAATTAATTGTCGTCGTGATGTTTCAATTTTGGGGGAATCATTGCTTCTCTTGGTACATAAACTAAAAAAACGATTTTCTGTGGGCTTAAAAATTTTTTGAAAAATTTTCAAAATTTTTTAAGCCTACAATTTTTTTTAATTTTTAAATTTTTCTTACCCCTCAAAAAACAGGCCGCTCATTTTTGGGTAAGTTCTCTCAACACTCTTTCTCGAGCATATAGTTGGCAAATACTTCATGCAAATATTAACGCTTTTGATATGGAAGGCAATCCAGCACCAACATTTTATGCTTGTAATCAAACGGCGACAAAGTCTGAAAATTTTTTTTATTTTTTAAAAGTCAAAGAATTTTCAAAAAAATTTTTTAAAGGCCTAAGAAAATTTTAAAGAAATTTTCTTAAAATTAAAAAAAAATTTTCTTAGGCATAAAAATTTTTTTAGATTAAAAAAATTTTTTCAGAAGCCTATTTATTCAATTTTACTCAAATGGAAATTGTCCTGGAATTTTTATTAGAGAAAATAATATTAAAGATGATCTTCAAATTAAACCACATCCAACAAAAGAGCTGGGAGGTTTTCGTTTTTTAAATTATTCGAGAATCCCAGGATCGACGCTTATGAGAAAAATGGATAATTTATTGGCAACTTTTATCAATTAAAAAAAGTTTCTTTCGTTTTTTATTTTGTTATTTTTTAATTTATTAAAAATAAATTACAAAATAAGTGTTTAGAAAAAGTATGGGCAGTAAAAGGAACCGAACCCACAACCCCTTGGTAAATGCTGGCTGTCGAAGGCAGGCGCTCTCCCGACTAGACCACCGAGACAATTAATTTAGGTACCCTTTTTAGATCTTATATTCTTTCCTATATTTTAAACAAAATTTAAAAAATACCTAAAACCTTCTCCCCTCCAAAAAAATTTGAAAATTTTTTTTAAATTCAAAATGTTCCAATTCTCAGAATGTTATTTTTCCCTTTAAAAAAGAAAAAAAATTTTTTTTATAATAGATTGCCATTCTTTTTTCCTCTTCTTTCCTTAAAATTCAATTATCTTTCCCCTCCTTCAATGAAGAGGAGGATAGGATAATTGTGTTTAAAAACGCGCAGTTTAAATGAGTAATAGCTTTATAAGCTTTATGGGAAAAAGTGAAGAACCTTTCTTTTAGAGTTAAAAAAACGTTATTTTTTTCTCCTCAATTTTAACAAAAAATATTTACCCAAAAATTTCTCCCAAAAAAATTTCCCAAAAAAATTTCTCTCGAAAAAATGTTTTCCTTCCTCCATTCCCCTTTAATTATTTTTCTAATTTATAATTTTATTTTAATTAAATTTGGCTGTCTTTCGTCAAAGAGTTTTGTTATTTTAAGAGATGAAAATATAATTAAAGATAATGAAAAAATAAAAGGTTCAAAAAACCAAAAAAAAATTTTCAAAAAAACCCCCAAATTTTTAAAGGCTTCAATGAAATACCCAAAAAGTTTATGCTCAAATGCCCAAAGACGCCAAAAGTAAGGAATAAATAACTGTTAAAAATTAGAAACTTGAATATTTACAAAAATCCGCAAGTTTTGTCCGCAAAAACTCAACCTAGTATTTTATGCCCTTTGACTTCCCCGCCTTAAAAAATACATCAAGATACCAGTCTTTATTTTTCAGAACATTTCCAAAGTTGAATGGAGCCACAACACCCTCCCAATATTCAAAATCAAGTTTACCCAAGACGGAACACCCGAACCCATTTTAAACAAAAAGGACAACCCAAAATGGTCAATACACGCAAAAACATGGCATTCAATAGACAGAAATGTGGCAATGATTTTAACAGCAAAAAATGAAAAATTTAAAGTGGAAATTGAATTGGAAAGAAAAAATTATACAAAAAATTCAAGAATAAATTTTCATCAATGGATGGTTTTGAGAATAAATAAAATTGATTTTGAGGAAGATGAGGGTATTTGGAAATGCCAGATTTTTGTGAATGATGAGAGGAATAAAGGGAGGTTGAAATTGGAGGGAGAAAGTAGAAAGAGAATTGTGAGTAAATTTTTTTGGAAATTTTTTTGGAAAATTCTTGGAATTTTTTTGAAATTTTTGAAAAATTTTTTGGAAAATTTTGGAATTTTTTCATGCCCTAACCCTCATCAAGAAAAAATTACAAACCTTTTTTAAAGGCAGCAGACAACATCAGGACAACACACTCCAAATCAAGCGAATTTCGAAGAAGAGGGAGACGAACACATCAAAACGATTTGAACGAAGAATCGTGGTATTTGAAGCAATCTGAGGAGGAAGCAGCACTCAAAAATGGAGAAAGGACGTTTGGGTAGGCACTATAAAATAAATTTAAATTTTTAAAAATTCTAAACTATAAAATTAAACCTCCTTTTACTAGCTTTTCAAAAAGCGACGGAAACTACGCTGTTTTTGAGCGTTCATCAAAATCATCCTCTTTATTCCAATCCTCTGAATTACCCAAGTTCTACGACAACACCTATAAAATTGAATATACACGCAACACTATAAAATCCTCAAAAAGTAAAGAAAATACTTGGAAGCGCCATTTAAGAACCACAACGTCGTCCAAAAATGGAGCTATTAACCAAAGTCTAAAAATTTCTAAAAAAATTATTTTAATATTTATAATGCTCAAATATTTTCTTTTCTAATCAAAAAATATTTAAAATTATTTTTAAAAATTAATTAAGAATTTAAAAGAACATTTCCAATTTTTTGTCCAATTTATTTGTGAAATTTTAAATACGGAATGAATATTAATACAAAAACAAAATATGTAAAAGAAAGGTATGACGCCTTAATACCAAAAATCATCCAAATACCAAGCAGTATTTTACCAAAAAAAATTTTTCAAACAGTTTTTTGAAATAAAAAAATTTTCAAAAAAATACTACCAAAAAGAAAACCTAAGCTAAACTCCAAACTGAGAAAAAAAATAAGTTTTCCACAAGTTTGGCATTTCGGCGGTTTTTTGGAAGGGCTGGTATTTCGACGTTTTGGAGTTACGGCACTCTCCCTAAAAGAACAAAAATATATATTGGGAACGTTAAAAGACAAGCTTCGATTTTTTAAGCCTTAATTAATAACTGAAACTTTTTAAAATAAAAAATTCATGAACCTCGAATAGTCAAAAAAACTTTTCAAAAAAATTCCAAAACCTCTTTACAGCGCAATTAAAACGAAATTCGCTCCAAAATTGAAAGTCCTCTTCCTCCTCCTTTTCCTTTTTTCATCGCTCCTTTACCTCCAATATTTAGTTTTCTTCCTCCACTTCCTGACAATGTTAGTTTACGTCCATCCAAAGTTATTATTGGACGTCCTTCTCGTTTCCGAACAAGTTGAATACGTTCAGAGATTGGAGGACGTTGTTGCTCAACAAGTTTAGGAATCTTTCTAGCAGCAGGAACAACATCAAAAAGACTTTCTTCCTCCAAATAATCTTCATGTGCTGAAAAATTTTTTTTTAATTTTGGGAAGCATATAAGAAAGAAAACCCATTTTAAGCGAAAAAGGCCCTTAAAAAGGTTAATACACGAAAAAATATGGCACTCAATTATTGGTACATCTAGGAGTGTTTGGGAGTCCATCTCCATTTTCTTGACATAATTCAGGAAGTTTCTGCCTCCTAATTAAGAATGACCCTTTGTGGAGATTGCAGGTTATCCCCCTTATTACCTTTAAATAATAAAAATAAACCTCCAATATCAAACATTCCATCATCCTCCTCATATCGAACAGTTGCTCTTTTAATAGGGCTGCGCAACGGCGCCCTCAATGCAGCTGCAATTTCGTCTCCTAGATTCACTCGGACTGGGATTTTATTTCCAGTTAATTTTGAAGGAGTTAATCGATTTGCAACCCTTAAAAATTAAAAAAAATTTTCAATTTAAAAATCTTAAAAAATACATTCCACGCCCAATCAATGAACTTGAAGCATCTTTTACGACCATAGTTTTTGTAGAAATTGCATCACTCCGTAAGGAACGCGTTGGAAGCCAACCTGCTGCTGTTGAAGAAGTAATATCTGTGTCCTGGAAAATTTTTTTAAGAAAATTTTGTCAGAAAGATGACGTTTCTCAAATAATTTGACAGAAAAAATAATCAAAAAACACAATCCAAAAACCCCAAATCCACAAACAAATCACTCAAAACTAAAACCAAAAGATGCCAACGAAAATAATCCCCAAAAGATCCACTCAAAAAATGATACTAACATTTACTCCAAAGAAACCCAAAAACGGCACTCGGAAATAATCCAAAAAAGAATTGACATTTTCAAAAAAAACAAACCTGAACAACAAGCGCAGCTGTAGGCTTCGGTTTCAGTGGCGACTGCTTTTGTATTGGTTTAGAATGAGACGAGACCGAATGTAATTCCATTCCAGAACGGCGAACGCCTGTCACACCTCTTTTTATAACACCTAGAAAAAATTTAAAAAATCCAAAAAATTTTTAAAAAAACCTTGTTCTCTCAAATTATTATGCACTTCCAAAATATTTTTAGCTCTTTTTGAGTTACTCTCTCCAGTAGGCATTTTAATATGATAAATATCATGACGATCTGGAGCTGTCGATAAAACAGGTTTTGTGGGGCTATAAACATCCTCCTCTTCCAGCATTAGAATATCATCTTGGAAAAAAATTTTTTTAATTTTCAAAAAAATTTTTACAAAAATACCGTCAACATAAGCATCATTTCGGTGGACGGTACGTGCTGGAGGAGCAGGAGGAGGTGCAACTGTCTTTTTTGGTGGCGGAAGAAATTCAGGTGGCGTTCCATCACAATAATTAATGTAGTTGATTATGGCTAGCTGTAAAATTATTTTAAAAATATTAAAATTTCTGGTTCATTTTCCGTTTAAAATACCAAAGATGGGCCAGGATAACCGTTACCTAAAACACATATTCGAAAATGAACCAACCCCCGACTTTTTTCTCAGCCTGGTCCTTCACTGCTACATACCCCTCGATTGTCCTTCGGTTTGGCCATATCACGCTAATTCCCTGCCCATTTTCCCCATAACCATAAAAGTTAAAAATCATTAACCTGATCTCCCAAAGCAGAAATACCCAACTCTTTAAGGTCATCCTTTCCTTAAATTATTTAAAAATTAAAAAAAAATTAGAAAAAAAAATAAACCCAAATCACGCAGTAAATGCGGTTGTATTCTTTGCTTCACAAATGCAGAAGCATACTTTTTCCTAGTTTCAGTAGGTATATCACAACAAGCCTCAAAAAATTTCTCCCATGTGCCTTCAAAAAATAAAAATATTTTTTTTCATCGATAATCTTTTAAAAAACCTGAATCAATTTTAGATTTTGATGAGCTCATCTTTAATTAATTTTTAAAAATAATTTTTTAAATAAAGCTGAAATTACTAAAAAATATTTAAAAATTAATTAAAAAAAATAAAGAAAAAATAAAATAATGTGTAAAATTCAACATTTGAAAATTTTTTTAAAAAGCTAAAAATTTTTTATTGAATATAAGTATATCTATCTCATTTTAAGTAGATAATACATTGAAAATAATAAAATAATAGAGGTTGTCGGTACGGGACAGAATCAAACCAAGGAAACGAGAATGATGTTTAGGTAGTACAGTCCTCTTTGGTTCGGGCCCGGAAATTCTAGAGAAATGGACTAGAGGAGACCAGATTTGAGTATATGACTTTTAGAAACCAGACTCGAGGATCAATTATTCGGTTCCAAGTATGGGCTACTCCCACACAGACATCCATGTCAAGCGTTTTGTTGAGCGTTTTATCGAGCGTCAAGCGCACCCTCCCATATAGCTCCGTGTAGCGCTCAACGTTCGACTTAATGTTTGACACGGATCCCATGTGGGACTAGTGATACCCAAAAAAATTTCCCAAGAACTGACAACCCTAATTTTATAAATCTTTTAAAATGTATCACCTTGAAAGTATATAATATATGAAGAAATTCTTTCCTAATTGTCATAATAGATACAATAATATATATTATAGAATATATGGGAAAATTCACTCGGAAAATAACACAAGAAAATATTTTGAAGAAAAATTGTTTTTGGAATGTTTTTCAGTTTGGGAATAAATTTTTAAAGTCAAATTAGAGTCGATGAGGTACTTCAACGCTATTTGCCTTTTTGTACTAAATTTTAAAAAATCAAAATTTAAAAAATTAAAACAAACCGTCAATTGAAATTGACTTCTATATGCTCTCATAAAAGCAGAGATTACATGAAAAATAAAACGATATTGAGCTTCTGTTTGTACCATTGTTGCACGCTGTTCACGAAGCATTTTAACTGTACGTTGAACATCACAAACACATTTTGGTCCTTTAAATAAAAAAATTTTTCCCCAATTTTTTTAAATAAAAATTAACCTTTTTGTTTAATTCTATTAATTATAATATCCAAAGCCAAAAAAGTTCCTGTTCTACCAATTCCAGCACTTTAATAAAAAAATTTTTATTTAAAAATTCGGCTCTGGTCTAGTTTATGAGAGTCATTGGCTATTTATTGGACACAGAAAACTCATAAACATTTCATAGGACACATAAAGTCCAAAAATTTTTGTTTGGAGTCATGGACTATTCATAGAACCTATGAATTCATCAGACATGATTTTCATTCATTAGACAATTTTCAATGGACTCGTAAACTTTTTTGGTCACATTAAGGTTCAATGGACCATAATTACTCACTGAACTCATAAACTAGACCAGAACCAAAAATTCTTAAAAAAAAACCTGCAATGCACAATTGTCGGGCCAATTTTTGACTTTTTATTCATTTTATTCTTAACTGCTCCAATTTCATTTTTTTCACATTCATTGACCGCATCCAAAAAATTTAGAACAGATTCAACAGGACAAGCATCATTATCTTCCCAACTAAGTATTTGAAAATGATAAATTAATTTTTGTTCTTCTTCCTTTTCGTCTTTTTGATGAATTTCTTCTTGGTCTTCTTTACATGACGCGGCTGAAGACGCTGCAGTTTTTGCTTCATTATTAGCCTTATTCTCACCCTTTTTTCTTTTCAAAACAAATACTCTACGCATATAATCATCACTTTTAGTTTCCTTAAATTAGTCTTTTAAAAGTAGGATTGGACACAAGCTGTTAACCGACACAAAACAGAAAACCATTATTTTTGGAGAATTAACCAGAACCGAAAACCAGGGTCGAAAAACCGGCGATAACCCAAAACCAGGAGTATCGGTTATTGCCAAATTGTGCCAACCTCTACTTCTAACTTAAAAATAAAAAAGTCAAAAAAATATACCTCAATAGTTTTAACAATTAAATTCCCATAATTAAATTCTTCATCCAAATCAGGCCAATAACGATAACATTTTACCTTGAAAAATAATTTTATTAAAAAAAAATTTTCGAGTTTAAAACAGGGATGGGCCGGATTGAGAAAAGGTCAGATTCTCAAAATTTTCTTTGAAGGATGCGAATCAAAAAAGAGTTCGAGTTTAAGGGCTTTAAAAATTAAAACAAACTCGTCCTCTTTCCACTTCTTTTGTAACCATAACAATAAGTAATGAGTTTTCTTGCCAAACCATTTGCCTTAAAATCAATAAATATAACTTTTTAAAAAATTATAAAAAACCAAAAATCAGAGACAGTTTCTTCCAAGCATCCCTGAAAAATGAATTAAAAACAACTTATAAAAAATCCAAACCTGAGTTGAAATATAACGTCGTTTAAAGTCAGCAAACTCAGGATAGCGTTTTGTGTCCAAAGGAATCTTAATTGATTTTTAAGTAAAAAAAAAACAAAAATTTCAAAAAAAAACCTCAACATAATTTGCATTTATATAATCATTATTTACTAAAAGTTTTCCACCTCCTCCACCAGCACATCCATTATTTAAAGAGGGTGAACGTTGTAGTCTTATACGTGTGTGATCAAACGGAACAACATTTCGATAACGATTTTTGCGAACATTTTCTGCTTTTCTACCTTCTTTGCAGCTAATAAAAAGTTGAGAATCCTCCTCATGACGGTGGAGGTTCTTAAAAAATTATAAAATTTTAAGTTTTCTTAGGACAAATATTTGGTAGAAGTGAAGGACGAAGGTAGGGAACTTAAAAATGACCAGAAATCAGAAAGTGACTAGAAATCCGGGCTTTTTCCCCCCAAAACCCAATCCAAAGAGAATTTTGAAACCCCGATCTGAAGCCCGACCCTCTTTCTTCCCAATCCGGCTTATCCCTGTGAATCAACCAGCACATCCTTGTCTGAATTTAGAAGAAAAAAACCTCAAATTCTTCAGCAAATTCATCCTTAGCCCCATGCTTCTTTGATTGCTTCAATAAACAATCTATACGATCATCAATTGTGGCAGCGGTAAATCTGGTTGAGGGGAGAGGAGTTTTGAGTTTTACAGCACTTCCACCATTCTAAACAAAAAAAATTTGGAAAAAATAAATTAAAGGAACAAACCTGTACCATCGGCAATCGAATATAATTTTCTACAAGTCCCGCCAAGGTTCGGAAATTGTCTTTGGGTACAATACAAAATCTTCCATTTTTATGAGATATTCGGACATGGACAACTTTGTCAGTATTGCTACGAACAGAAAGAGCAAATTCGCCCTCATTGCTGCAGCTTTCTTAAAATTTAAAAATTAATAAAATTTCAAGAAAACTAAACGAACCTCTAACAAGATAAGTTCCACAAGGTTCGTCTTTTAATAATGCTTCTGCCTCATGTCCACTTGTAGCAATATGAAAAAAGCCTTAAAAATAGAATTTTCAAGATTAGAAGCCAAAATAAAGAGGTCAGGCACCAAAGTATATCTGGACCCTATATATCGCTATCCAAAATTATAAAGGTCAACCACGATATAGAGGTCACCCATCAAAATAGAGGCCCACTATGTATATCGAGACCCCATTAATCGATGAATCTGTGCATCGAAGATCGTGACGAGGAAGGTTATGCCAACTACAGGGGATGATCAAGTGACGTGGAAGTCTGATACGAGTACGGGAAGGCTGTTCCAATAACGAGGGAAAGATTGTTTCAATAATGGGTGAAGGAAATTTCCTCTATGTGGGGCTGAATCATGTGTTTCTACAGGGACTCCCCTCTATGTTGGAACAATAAAAAAAATAAATAAAACCAACGATCACTTCCAACATTCACAACAGTCTCCGCAATAGGTAACTGTGCAGGTTTAGTCAATTCAATACTCAAACCATCTGCTTCAGTCAACACTTTTGGGTTAGCCTCCAAAAATTGTACAACCGCTTCAACTGAATGAAAGTCATGTCCAGAGGGTAAACGAAGAGTTTTGGAAAGAGGATTATGCACAATTTTGACGTGAGTTACTCGTGTTCCACGACTAAAAAATATCAAAAACTCTAATAAATTTAAAAAAAATTACTGGATAGACAGAGTATAATCAGAAGCACTTGATTCGCTTGGACGAACAATAAACTCCTAAATAATCAATTAAATTAAAAAAAACTAGAGTTCGAAGATGGGTCAAGCCCGGTCTCAAACCCGGCCGGGAAACCAGGGTCAGGTAGCCCAGAAACCGGGTCATTTGATAAAATCAGGGGTTTCCGGGTTTCAAGGTTTTATTCAGGAATTTATCTGAAAAACTTCCGGGTTTCCGAGGTTTGTGGGGTTTTAAGAGAATAGCAAAAAAACCCCGCTAGGACAGCTAGTAAGAAAAACCGAAAACCCCCCGTATACCGAGCTAGGCAACTTGAAAAGTTCGAACCCTAATAAAACCAAAAGTAAAAAACCTACTCCATTAGATCCATATAAAAATAACAATTCGCGAGCTCTTTCGCCCGTTATTTCATAAAAGAAGCGTCTAAAATTTGTGAAAAATTTAAAAAAAACAAAAAAAAAGAAACCTTTCTACAGGCATTAAGTATCACAGAATATAATACAGATAATAAATTGTAAAAATAAACAATAAATAACCCTGAAATTCAAGATTAATTTAATCAAACAATAAGAAATCTTAAAAAATTATTTGACTGTCAGTCTAACAAAAAAGTCTGTTAGTCTCGCCTTTAAATGTCTCTCTCAAATATAAGTTATCTCTAATACACTCATTCTCTTCTCATTACAGTCGCAAGTTCTAAGAAAATTTATCTGTTAGTCTCTCTTTTAAATGTCTCTCTCAAATATATGTTATCTCTAATAATCTGATTCTCTTCTCATTACAGTTGAAAGTTTTATTAAATAGTTTAAACATTAAGCCAAGAATTAAAACTTTCCGTTTATTTACAAAGCAAACATCATTGTAATTTTTTTAAAGGCAATATTTTGGCCATAACTTTTTTCATTCTTAACCGATTTAAATAATTTTTGTATCAATTGAAAGCTCAGGATTTGAGGATTATTTTAGCTAACAGGATTGATTTGATCAGATTAAAATACAAAAAGTTACATCTTGCTAAGTAGACGCAATCGTGATTTTTGATCTTTATTTATTTAACCTTTTGTAGAATGATCTCATCAAATCGAACCTGTTAGATAAAATAAAACACAAATTCAGTGCTTTCGATTGGTATAATAATTATTTAAATCGGTTAAGACTTGAAAAAGTTATGGCTAAAAAATGACCTCGAGATTGAATTGGTAAAGTAATTTTTACAATTAATTTAAATAAAAATACAACAAAAAAGTGTTAGTTTATTAATTACAAAATGTTAAAAATTATTACAATTTTGAAATATTAAAAACATTATTAATTGGAGGAATATCTCACTAATTTACAAAAATAAGAAAAAGAATTTTTATATTATTTACCGGGAGGGGAGACAGTTTTCAATTTATCGGACCAATTATTTTTTAAAATTCTCCTCTTACATCCCTGTATCATTAAAATGAGATTTAACATTCTCCAGCTTAAATTTAAAAATAAGTAAAAATTTTTTATAGTAAAATTTTTTAAAATTACCTTAAGCTCTCTTTTTGAAATTTCTCTCATTTCAAATTTCTTTACCTTCCCAGTCACCTTTAAAAAAATTTTTTTTTAATTTTTAAAAATAAAAGAAAAATTAATTTTATTTAATCCCCTCAATTTAAAAAATTTAAAAATTAAAAAATTTTTACAGTTAATGGGAAGTCGGCTATGTCCTTGAAAAGAATGTATTTTGGAACTTTATAATGTGCAATCTATAAAAATAAAATTTAAATAAAAATTTAAAAAATTAAAAAAAAATTTTTTTCAACACCTTCCCAGCACAATATTCACGAATATCACTTTCTGTTACGCTAGCACCATTCTTCAGTCTAAATAAAAATACAGAATTTTAATTAAAATATTAATAAAATTTTACCGAATCCATGCACATACAACCTCCCCGAATCGCTCACTAAATTACAATATATAATTTTAGAAAATCAGAATTTTTTGTATTTTTCGATAGGATTGTGTTTTTTATTCAATAAACGTTTTCCGGAAAAACCAAATTTTTATTTTTATGTGTTTTCCGGAAGAACCAGAATTTTTATTTTTATTTTTGTATTCCAGAAAAATCAGAATTTTTATTTTTATATTCCAGAAAAATCAGAATTTTTGTATTTATTTTTATGTATTTTCCGGAAAGATCAGAATTTTTGTATTTGTTTTTGTATTTTCCGGAAAACAATCTGTATTTTTTAAAATTAATTTATATACTCTGGTACTCCAATAACTTGCACATCAGCAACTGCCGGGTGTTTATCAATAAATTGTTCAACTTCTGTTGGATAAATATTTTCACCCCCACGAATTATCATATCCTTGTAGCGACCGACGATTGAAACAGTTCCATTTTCATTCATGACACCAATATCACTAGAAAAAATTTTAGCATCTTTCTCCGGAAAAATTTCCAAAAATTTTTTTTCAAAATTTTCTTACCCACTCCTATACCAACGATCTTTGCCTATAACTGCACGTGTTGCTTCCTCATTATCCCAATAACCATACATTAATGAATATCCTCGAATAAGCACTAGAAAATAATTTTAAAAAATTAAAAATTTTTTAAAATTTTTACAATCTCCCCTCTGCCCTCTCGGAACGATTTTTCCATCCGCATCGACTATAGCCGCCTCCAAATGATCCATAATGTGACCAACCTTCAAAAATTTTAATTTGTTTTACGGAAATTAAAATACATACATTTCTGATCCTATCCTCTGGCGGGTCATCACAAATAGACATAAACGAGACTGGAGATGTTTCTGTTGTACCATAACACACCTTTAAAAAAATTTAAAATTTTCAAGAATTCTCACACACTAAAACCTGCAAATTTTTCATTCCCAACTCATTAACAAGTCGAGAACAGAGAGTTACGGGACACGGGGCGCCAGCAACTATTCCAGAATGGATTGAGGAATAATCAAAAGACGGGTACTCCTCATGGCCTAACATATCAATAAACATTGTGGGAGTGCCATAAACTGCTGTACATCTGTGGAAATATTTTTAAATTTCCCAAAAAAATTTTAAATTTTTTAAATTATTTTTCTTTATATTTTAATAAAAACACCTTTCTTCATGAATTGCTTCAAGTGCTGCGAGTGGTTCAAAGGAAGGTGCAGGAAATACACAAGTATTAAAATGTACAAGTGCTATAAATTAATAAATATTTAATTTAATAAATTTAAATTTTATTAAACCTGCCAAACTCCCCATAACACAACCAAAACAGTGGTAAAGAGGATTTGGAATGCATATTATTGCTCGCTAAAAGTACAAATTTTTTCAGTGTTTTCCGTTAACTTATGTGTTTTCGGAATATTAATCAGAATTTTCATATTTATTTGTATTTTCTGGAAATTATTTAGTTTCCGGAATGTGTTTTTAAATTGCTATTTAAAAAATCATAATTATTTTCCGGAAATTGTTTATATTCCGGAATGTATTTTTTTAATTATAATAGAAAATCAGAATTTTCCATTTATTTGTATTTTCCGGAAATCATTTAATTATTTAGTTTCCGGAATGTATTTTTTAATTATAATAGGAAATCAGAATTATTTCCTGTAAAATATGTATTTTTCCGGAAAATGTTTGTATTTTCCAAAGAATCTTTTTAACCTTCCAGAAATTTTATCTTGTATTTTCTAACCATAATTATTTAAACGTATTTTCCAGAAAGCTTAAAATTTAACTACCTTTTCATGATACCCAGCTCTCAACCCCACAAAATAAGCGTTGTTTACAATGTTGTGATGTGTAAGTGTTGCACCTTTAGGTTTTCCTGTGGTTCCCTTAAAAAATTTTTTTTTCTAATTTTTCCATCAAAAACACAATAATTACACTAGTATATTGTATATTTGCTTGATCATCCGGTTGGACATTTGCCTCATTTTGGGCCAAACGCCTGCGGTCTTCAACAGTTCCCATGTTAAGTACGTGATTATAGTCCCAAGCGCCATTAAAATTTCCGTCTAAATTAATTTAATAACTTAAAAGACCCAAGAAACCACCAGAAAATTACCCTCATTCCCATTCTCGTCAATCCCCGCTTCCGTTCCATTTCCCATTTTAAACACAATCAAATTTCTTAATTTTGGAAATGTGTCAGTAGAGATTCTACCATCTCCTGGAGGTGCATCTTCAAGTTCTGGGATCAATTCGCGAAGAGTGTTGTAATAATGGGAACGTTTAAAAGCTGGCGGGCATATTAACTGAAAGGCAAAAATGAACAGAAATACCTAATTAGGGAAATTAAAAAAATAATTTTTTAATTTACCGTCTTAATGCCTACTTGCTCAACAGCATAGCAAAGATCTAAAGAATAATTTTTAAAAAATTTAATTTTTATTTAAAAAATGCTCACCATCAGCATGATACATGGGGTTAATATTTACCTTAAAATTAATTTTAGAAAAAAATTCAAAAAATTTTTTAATACCAAAATAAAGCCAGCTAGGGCGCTTGCAAACTGTGTAGTAATCCACTCATATTTATTAGGCGACCATATTCCTATTCGGTCACCCTTTTCCATTCCTAAATGGATTAGTCCTGTTGCGAGACGTTCACTCTTAATATAAAAAATTAAATAAAATTAAATTGCTTTCCGGAAAATATTCTGAAAAATATTAACTTTCCGGAAAATACAGATTTTAATAATTAATTCAGAAATTCTGAAAAAAAAAATTCTGAAAAATAATTCTGAAAAATAAATATCCTGGAAAATACATTCTGAAAAATAATTCTGAAAAAAATTCAGGTAACACACTTCGAAAAATACAAAAATTAATGTTTAATTTTAAATTCTGAAAAATAATTCTGAAATAATAAAAATCCCGGTAAACACAAACCTTCCGGAAAATACAAATTTAATAATTAATTCAAAATTCTGAAAAATATAATTTTCCGGAAAACACAAAAATTATTTTTAATTAAAAAACACAAACATCCTCGAGAACGTCCTTATAAGTTTTGCGCACCCCATCCCTTTTGAAGAGTACAAATTCGCGTGTTGGAAACAGACTTGCTGCTAATCTTAATCGTTCACCTATTGTGCTGTAAAGTAGGGGATTTTTAGAAGCAGCTCCGTGCACATAACTTTTTTTCCGTTCCTCCCCATTTTGTGTTGTTGATAAAGATAGGATTGATTCTGCAACCATTTGTGAAAAATGTTGTTTCCGGTAGAGTAGATTTTTATTTATTTTGTAAAATAAAAAATTATTTCTGGCGGATATGTGAGGGAGATGAGAAGTTGTTCTGATCTGTATTCCTGAAGAATATTATTAAATTAATTAACTAATTTAATTAAATTTAAATAAAAAGATTTCCGGAAAATACAGAATTTAATAATTAATTTTAAAATTCTGAAAAATAATTCTGGAATTATTTAAATAATTCTGAAGCAGAATTAACTCTACGGAAAATACAAAATCAGAAAAATAAGTTTCCGGAAAATACAAATTTGAAAATTAATTCTGAAATATTTTCCGGAAAACACAAAACTTAATATTTAATTCTGAAATACATTCCGGAAAATAAATTTAATAATTATTCTGAAATATTATTAACTTTCCGGAAAATACAAAAATTAATTTTTAATTCTGAAATAATTCTGATTTGTATTTTTAAATTGTATTTTTGTTACTATCAAAGTATAATTAATTAAATTCTTATAAGAAGGATTAAAATATTTTTTAAAAATTTTAAAAATAAAAAAAAAAATAAAAAGAATGAAAAAATAAAATTGGCAGATAAAAAGTGAATTTAAAAATAAAGCAAACGATGTAGTTCAAAAAAATATTTTGGTAAAAATAAAAAGACCAAAAACCACCGTTCCAGAACACATAGTTAACTATAAATAAGTTCTAAATTAAAAATAAAATTTGAAAAAATCCTAGAAACATTGAATAACTTTAACTAATTAAATTTGACGTTATTCAGAAATTGCTCCATTAAATAAAATTAATTTAAATTTTTATGATTTACTCAGTCATCCCTAAAAACGGCTTTCAACGCGCCCATCTGTTCTGACACTAAAATGGAATTAAAGTGATTTTTTTTAAATTCTCAAAGGAATTTTAAATTTTCTTGTGTTTCACTCTTTCTGAATATTTTTAGAGGGGAAAATGATGATAATAAAAATTTTAGATTTTTCTAGGATTTTTTTAGAAAGCTTGGTATTAAGTTAAGTGAAACAATTTTCAAATTAAAAAAAATTAAAAAAGAAAACTTAAAATAAAAAAAATTTTTGGTTAAAAAATAGACAAAGAAAATAAAAAATAAAATTGAAGTTAATTTAAAAAATGAAAAAAAAAATTGAAAATGTTGGAATGTTGAATACACTTTGATAATATTACAACAATAAATCAATTTAAAAAATCTCTGGGAAAAAATTAAAAAAAAATTTTGAAATAAATTTTATAAAAAAATATGTCTACATTTCCAAAAATAATTTTTAAAATGATAATAATAATTTTAAAAAATGAGTGTGTTTTGATTTGATAAAATATAGTTAGTGTCGAATGATTGTCGAACGACCTAATCAATTCAAAAATAATAGCAAAATTGAATTATTTAAATATTAATTTAATTAAAATTCCTCCTAAAAATTTATTACAAATTGTAAATTCTGATTTTAAAAATAAGCCTACAAATTCTGGTTTTAAAAATTAATTTACAACTTGTAAATTCTGGTTTTAAAAATTAATTTACAACTTGTAAATTCTGATTTTAAATTCTGACTTAAATTGTAAATTCTGGTTACGAAAATAAAAATTCTGATTCCGGAAAATTACAAATTCTGACTTTAAATTAATTTTACAATTTGTAAATTCTGATTTCTATGTATATTAACTTTCCGAATAAAACTTACAATTTGTAAATTCTGGTTCTCAAGAATTGTAAAAATTAAAAATAAACTTCCCTACTTTTAAACAACTTGAAAAATAAAAGGACAAAAACAATGTGAATTTAACAAAATTGAGCGAAGCGTGATAACGATTTTTTGAATTAAAAAACAAGTAGGAAATATTTTTTAATAAAATAATTTTATTTTAATTGACTAAAAAAAAGATTATTCGTTCACTAAAATGTTTCAAGATTGCCCCTATTTTTGTTTTTATTTTTCGGTCAAAACGGCTAAATGATCGCGCTCAGTTACCTATTTTATATATTCTAATATTTCCCTAAATTGATGTTTTATATTTAGTACAATTTCTGATTGTTATCTCTTTTTTTGCTCTATATATTCAATTACTTTTACTTTAATTTTTAGTCAAGAAAAATATTTTAATACAAATTGTAAATAAAATTCTGATTTATAAAATAATTCTGATTTAGAGAAAAATAAATTCTGATTATTGAAAATTCTGATTTAGAAAGAAATTCTGATTTGTAAAAAAATTTGATTTGTAAACGAATTCTGATTTAGTTTAGAAAATTCTGATTTATAATAAAATTCTGAAAAAAATTCTGGTTTGTTATTTTTAAGAAAATTCTGATTTTACAGTAAATTCTGAAAAATTCTGATTTGTAAACTATTAATTTAAAAAATTCTGATTTTAAAAAATTCTGATTTGTAAAATTCAAACCACACCTCTACAAATCCTGCATTCTGATTTTCCAGCAGATCGCACAAAAAATAAACTTGGAATTCCATTAAGTGTTGTTAAATTAAATAGAAGGGGTGGTTGTAGGGCAAATTTCATTAAAAATTTAATAAAAATATTAAATTAAGAAAATACCAGAAAATAAAACAAAATTTTTTTTCAATTAAAAAATTAATTTCTTAACTAACCAAAAATAAATAAAATTAAAAAAAAATACTTTGATCAGGCAATTCACGAGGTTATCGTCAAAGCAAATAAGAGCAGAGGAAGAAAAACACCACCCCCCCTCCCCATGATTAGGAAAAAGAACTGGACAGTTAACCAACCAACTATCATTGTTTGTCAATTTATACACTTGTCTTTAATTAACACACATTTGCGGTTCACTAAATTCGAGAATAAATAGGGGGGAGTAAATTCTGTCTGATTTTAATCCTTTATAAATTTTTTTGTTAACACATTTAAATTTAAAAAAAAAAGAGAGAATTTTAAAGTGCATCAAATTAAAGTGCAAATCTCTTTTTTGATTGAAAGTTAGTGTTCGATAAAATTCTGAGTTGAGTCTGAGAGTTTTCATCTACAGTTTTAGATGCTCTTTCGACTTAGCTATTGATCATTAATCGGATTTGGATTTTCTTCCCACATCATTTTGAAATAGGGCCTTCTGGGTCGGGATCGTCGGGGGTCGGGGTTTGCCGAGGTAGTGACTTCGAGTTTTGGGTTGGTGTTTTGGCAAAAAATCGTCGAGGTTCGGGGAGCTACCCTATTTTGAAACATTCCATTTGAAAAATACTCCCATATTAATTTTTTAAATTTAATTTTTTTTTTAATTTTTATTTTCCATTCTCTCCCTATACATCATTTAAAAAATGCCGTTTCACTAGCAACCAGCCAGCCACCAACAATTTAAAAAAAAAAGTAAAATATTCCCATCATTCCCCTCTTCATTTCCAATTCCTTTTTAATATTTTAATATGCCATATATTCCTCCCCTTATCTGCGTGGGAGGGATTTTGTGAATAAATTGAATAAAAAAGGGTTTCTAGTCTTCTTTATTAAAATGTGAAACAAGCAAAAATTTTTGTTTATTAAATTTATTCAATTTCCTTAAAATACTTTTCCCCTCTTTTTATTATTAAATTTCCAAAAAAAATTTTTTTTGAATTTTAAAATCAATTAAATAATTTATTCCCCATTCTAAGGGTTGGAGTCAACCGCGGTTGGGTCGTTTTGGCGCGAGACTAGAAACTGGCACTTAGGCGAAACCAAAATTCTTGAAAATTTTCTCAAATTTCTTTAACATCCTTGACTACCTCCTCCAGAAATTTCAGAATTTTTCATCAAATATTTCTCAAGTTATAAGCTCGCGACTAAAGCCCAGTCCCCATTTTTATGCTTTTTTTTTATTTCATTTACTGCCCTATACTTTATCCTTTTTTGTATTTATTTATTATTTATTTTCTTTCCTTCATATGTACACATTTTTCTATTTTTATTTTATAAAGCGCCACTTCTTCTCTTTTAAGCTAAATTTTCTTTCATGTTTGGCCAAGTTGCAAGCTCATTCTTGGCCATATTTAAAGACCTTTAAAACTTACTATTCTCTTATAAACGAAGAATAAGCGTTAAAATAGGCGTTGAAATATTTATTTTTAAAAAGGTTTCAAAAATCAAATTTTAGCAAAATTCTACGAAGCAAAAAGGAAAAATTCCTCCCTCAACAGAAAAAAAATTTTCCTCCCAAAAAAATTTTTTTCCTCTCAAAAAAATTTTTTTTCTCCCAAAAATATTAAATGAATCTTTTCCTCGACGCCTTCGACCGCGTTTTCAACCCGCACACCTCCTCCTCCTCAAAAAGGAGAGCTTCAAGTTCTGGTCTAGTAACATCACTTACAGGCCCCTCCTCCTATTCTTCCTCCTCTAGAAGGACAACTAATACAACAATGACGACAACTACCACAACAGCTTTATTAAATTCCCCCCAGAAAAATAATTTTAGACGTCAAAGTGGAGGGGCGGTTAATGCTGGGTTTCAGAATGAATTTGTAGCCCTTACTATTGGGGAACCGGAAGAACCTTCTACTTCAACGAGAATTCAAAGACAACAAAGTGCGAGTAGTGCGAGTAGGAGCAGGTAACGAAAATAGTACATATAATCTCCAGTTATGACCTAGACTCTAGTGGCATTTTTATAATCCTTGAATAGTTGAGACTCCAGTGGACCTATGACAATAATTATAATCAGACTCTAGTGGATTGTATATATCGTAAATGTTCAAATAGAAGCCCTGGGCGTCTATTTTTCAATGGGTCCCATTGGGTGGGCTTCTAATGGGGGCATGGGCTTCTATTAGAGCCGGGCTTCTATTAGAACATTACAGTATCCTTGACATTTTAAGACTCTAGGGCCCACACGATGTAAAACACAGACTCTAGGGATCATACTCTCTCAGACTCTAGGGCCCATACTCTACTGACCTTTTCCCTCAAAATTTTATCTGTCAACAGCCCTATTAGAGTATTAAGATTAGGGAGTATTCTCTTTCTTTTCCCTATAACGATCTTTTTTTTGTTGACATTCTGGGTTTGAGTAAACATTCCTTTTTTTGCTTTAATCATATGACTGGTTTGTTGTTGACTTTTAAGCTTTAAAAAATCTATGCAAATTTAATGAATCCTTTTTAACAATATTTAAGGTCATCCAATGCTGGCGGAAGTAGAAGAAAACGTAAAAAGAGTATTTCTGCTAGTGGAAGCGAAAAATCTCAATCTTTTGCTTCGTTAATATTCTCGGCATTGTCTTCGCCATCAACTAATGGAAATGATAAAATGAGAAGGAGGAAATTAAATAATGAGTAAGGGTATTTGAGTATAGTTTTGAGGCTCTAAAGCACATTCAATGTCTTTTGGGACTCTTTGGGACTCTATGATGGGCTCTTTTATGGGGGGGGGGTTTATTGGCTCTTTTTTATGACTCTTATGGGCTCTTTTATGCGTCTCTGATGGGACGCATAAACGCTCATGGGACGCATGTCCTAAACTAGAGCCTTCTAATGTATGCCTCTTTAAGCAATGAGACTCTAAGAGTCTTTCTAGCCTGCTGGGACTCAAACAGTCTATTTGACTAGACCAACATTCATCTGACTTAGGACTGTTTGAGTATTGAGAATTTTTGGTCCATTTAGAAAGGCACTTTCGAGTCTATAACAAAATGTACTATACCAAGATTAATTTAGGAATCGAAGCAGCGGAAGACGCAAACACCTGCCCCCGAGACAATGGAGCGTTCCAGAAAGAGAAGGCAACAATGACTACAATAGGGAACCACAGACTACAATAGAGAGGAATATTGACGTTGCTGAGCCATTCAGATTGATTCAGAAAGCATACTCTTTGGTAAGAGATATTTTTAAAATTTTCAAAATGTCACGCCGTCAAAATGCCAGAAAAAATTTTTTTCGAAATGTCAAGACGTCAAAATGCCAAAATTTTTCAGAGTTGTGAAGACCCTCTCAGCAGTTCACGTTCTTCTCTAATGGGCTCTCCACATTCTCCTCTTTCAATTTCTTCCCACAATTGCTTTAACAATGGATCTACAGTTTTGTTTGGATTTGTTACTTGTCAGTCTACTTCTTCTTCCCCAATAAATGCCTCACTCTATTCATTCTGGGAGAAGTTTGCCTTGGAGAGTGATCGGGCGTTGAATTCTGAAATTTATTTTCTTCGATGCGTTGATTCTGAACGTTAGTTTAAATTTTTTATTTACGTAGTGGATGTCAAAATGGTAAAATTTCAAAACGGTCAAATTTCAAAATGGTAAAATTTCATAATGGTAAATTTTCAAAACGGTCAGATTTCATAATGGTAAATATCAGAATGGTAAACGACAAAAGGGTAAGTGTCAAAATGGTAAAATGTCAAAATGGTAACTTTTCATAATGGTCAAATTACCAGCCGTCCAAAATAGCAATTTTATACTTGTATTTTAGCAAAACTCCCGTTTATCTACTATGCAAATTTTTCTCCCCTTTCTGACCATGAGCAACATATAAACAATTTGGGAGAAGCATTGATGGATTTTGAGAATACTGCCAAAATTCAACTAGGTTACCTATTTTTTAAATTTATTTTTTAATGTCTTTTTTAAAGGTTGTTATGAACAACTTTATACATTAGAAAGGGCAGCGTCTCCATCGCCCGTCACCAAAAATTCTTTAAAACAACAGGGGTTTATTTACATATTTTTTCGTCTTTTGGGAGAGAATTGTGCTTCGTCTAATGCAGATTTGGAGAGTAGATGGTTAGACTGGACGGGGGCTGGACAGATTTACAAGGTTTGACTTTGAATTAGAGATCGATATTTTTGAAAAGCCTGGGCCTGTTCCTGGCTCTGGGTGTAATCCACAAGGGCGTAGCAGGAGGTCGATTTCAGGGAGGCCTTCCCTCCTAAAGTTTTTCGTTCTCCCCATTTCAGGGGAAGCTATAGCCCCAGAAGTCCCCCTCTGGCTACGCCCTTGGTGTCCAGAAAAACCCCATTCCCAGGAAAACCCCCAGGAAGGTCAAAAAATTCCTGGGCCAGGTCGCTGGGTACAGGGAAAGATGGGTACTTATTTAGTTCCCCCCCCCCCCGTCAGTTTTTTCGAAAATTATGTAAAAATGGTCAGTCTGAATAACAATTGTAGAACCCATCAAGCTGTGTTGAATGACACCAAAATCAATAAAATCCGACTTGATTTGACCGAAATACAGACCCCTGAAAATTGTACAACCACAGGGGTGATTTTTTGAAATTAAAAAAATTTAAGCAAATGATAGCTCATTCGAAAGAGCTCGTCGAGCTGAGTCGAATGACACCAAAATCGACGTGATCCGACTTGATTTGACAAAGTTATGACATTATTAAGGCCTACCGGAGTCGACGATTTATGTCACATCTTTGTCAAATCAAGTCGGATCACGTTGATTTTTGTGTCATTCGACTCAACTTGACGTCCTCTTTCGAATGAGCTATCATTTGCATGAATTCTCGTCCATAAGATTTTACGCCCGTGGTTCAGGGGTCTGTATTTCGGTCAAATCAAGTCGGATTTTATTGATTTTGGTGTCATTCGACACAGCTTGATGGGTTCTACAATTGTTGTTCAGACTGACCATTTTTACATAATTTTCGAAAAAACTGACTGGGGGGGGGGGGGGGGGGGAACTAAATAAGTACCCCCCAGGCCTTGATCCAGACCCAGCTCGATCTCTACTTTGAATTAACCAATTTTATTTTTTTAAAGTATTCTCCACGTTGTTGGGACCTTCAAAAAGTTTGTTTGTTAAAAAGTATTGGCCAGTCAACAACAACATCAACACCTTTTGTCTATATTCTCCTATGTGAATTTAATTCCATTTTGCATCCATCTAATACTATAGCGGCATTGGATTTTTGTGAAAGGTTGAGAACTCGAAATTGTGGATTTGTTGCTCTATATAAGGTTTTTTGGAGTTTGTGGAAAAATTTTTTGCGGACAATTTTTTGCATTTGCGGACAATATTTGCGTACTCGAGGATTAGGCTTGAGTGATCCGAAAGAAAGCCTGGAGTTTTAATGAAGAAATGGCTTTTCTAAGGACTTTTCCCAGTCGTTTCCTCGAGTACGCAAATATTGTCCGCAAATGTAAAAAATTGTCCGCAAAAAAATTTTTGTCCGCAAACGCAAAAATTTGTCCGCAAAAATTTTTTTTCACAAAAGGTTTCTCAAAGTCATTGTCCCTCCCAAAAACAACATCACTACCAACAACAAAAATCATTTGACTATCAACCACAAAAAGAAACAAATCTTTCCCCCAATTGGCCATTACAACAACAATATAGAAGACAACAACTTGGAAGGATGGGTCGCTCCCATGATGAACGTGTAAGTATTGGAGCTAGAAAAGAATCACAACACTCTCCGCCATCTCCTCGTCCAATTTCTGGAAGGGAAAATGAAAAAGGTTTTAAAATTTCATTTTGTCAACTTTCACTTTGCCAAGGACTCATTTCGTCAATTTTTCAAAATTTTTGTTTAGGCCATTCCCAGCAGTCTTTAAACGATAGAGGAGGTACTGAGAGGCTTCGCCGTTTAATTTGGGCTAGAGAACAGCAACATTCGTTAGGCTGGGATCAACAACAACATCAACAATGGTTCGGACAAACTACAAATGGAACGTTACTTTAGTGCAATAAATAGTTTTTTTTTTATTTTTTTGAAGATCTTTTTATTCCTCTTAAGGAATTTTTTTAAAAACTTTGATAAAAATTTTCAAAATTTTTTTCATTTTTTTAAGATTGGCGTTTTTTGCGCACATTTGAAATTTTTTATAAATTTTAAAAAATTGTGTTTTTTGGCATTTACTATTTTTGTCATTTCCTTTTAAAAATATCTAATCTATAGTTAGAGAAAGAAAACGAAAATTTTTTGGCTCCTTTATATTCTGCCAAAATCATATTTTGCCAATAGGTTGAAAACCACACGTTTTGTCATAAAGTATGTTACCCTTATTGGTAAAATATGACATTCGCTTACTGGCAAAATGTGGGAACGGAATTTTTTTCTATTTTCTTCTTCAAAATACGCGTAGATCATTCGAGAACTCTCTCTTCTGTAAAGAAGGAATGTTGGGGGGAAAATTCTTTTTTTTTTATTTTTGCTTATTTTTTCAAAGAAAGTAGAAGGGGACGTAAATTTTTCTTTTTTGTAGATTATTTATTTAAAAAAAATTCACTTTTCTTCAATTTCTTCAATATTTGCGGCATTGAACGTACAAAATGAGTGACAAGGTTATCCACTTATTTTCACAATTTTATCCTCTTTTTTAGGCATTAAAAGAAAAGGATTTGGGCAATGAAGCTTACAAGAAGAAGGATTTTGCTAAAGCACATGAGCATTATGACAAGGCTATTGAACTTGACCCGAATAATATTGTGTTTTATAATAATAAAGCAGGTTTGTTTCAGTTAATTTTTATGATTTTTGGGGTATTTTTTGGGTTAGTTTGGCTATGGTGAGGGTTCGATCCCATTGTCGAGTTTAGGATAGGAGTATCCTTGGATCTGATTTTAAGGGGTTTTCGCTCGTATTAGGCCTCTATTTGGAGCCAAAAATGCGAGCCAGTTACCCATTTCAAGGGAGATGGCTCGCAATCGAATTTGGTCATCCACTGGATGGGAATCAATTTAGGCAATACCCCTTATTTATACACCTCATAAGATTGAATCCTTCCAGAGGGATATCTTATATCGAGTTTTGATTTTAAAAAATAATTTTTTAGCTGTCTTCTTTGAAGAAGGAAAGTATGGAGAGTGTATTTCAATGTGTACAAAGGTATTTTCTTTTTAATATTTCCCTTTTTGAAGGAGTTTCTGTTGTATTTTTACAGGCTGCTGAAGTTGGTCGGGAGAACAGAGCTGATTACAAACAAATTGCAAAGTTGGTTGTTTTCAATTTTTTACATAACAACTATCTGGAATGGGACGGATTCCCCAAGTACAAAACCCGGATTTTTCGACCCGAAATGCGAAGACTATCCGACTCCTTTTTTTCAACTCGTCCCATCCCTAATAAAACCAAGGTTATACCCGTCCTCGAAAGCGGGAAATTTTAGAAGTGGTTGTGTAAAATTCCCTCCCCTATCCTACGTGGCTCCGAAAATTTTCCACATCTTCCTTCCTCCCTGACGTTCAACAACCATACTTCTAACTATCTTATTTTCAGAGCTTATGCCCGTATTGGCAACAGTTATATGAAACAAGACGACCAATCCCAGGCTTTGCATTGGATTGAAAAATCGCTTTCTGAGCATCGTGACCCTGAAATTGTTAAGAAACAAAAGGATCTTGAAAAATTGGTTAAAGAGAAGGAACGTTTGGCTTATATTGACCCAAAAATATCTGAAGAGGAAAAAACCCGTGGAAACGAGCTTTTTAAGAAAGGTTTTTATTTTTTTTTGAAGGGTTCAACATTTAATTGTAAGAGTAGGGGAAGTAGGTGGATGGAACATTTCAAGGGGATTTTAGCCTTATTCATTCCCTAGGGAAGTGGCTATAAGTTTGAACCTCCCATCGTCCCAAATCAACTCTCGTCCTCTGGAACGAAGACGGTGGCTCTGGATAGGAACCTCTTACCGTTTCTCGGTCAACCTTCGTCCCTGAGAGTGAGGAGTGTTTTTGGGTGAGAAGTTCCCACTGTCCTCGGTCAACCCATGACCCTGGGGACGAGAACATGGCTCTATGTGAGAACTTCTCGTTGTTCCAGGTCAACTCCCATCCTCCAGGATTGACAAAAGAATATTTTTTCCGTTTCTAGGCGACTATCCTGGTGCAATGAAGCATTACAATGAAGCTCTTAAGCGTAATCCGGATAATCATGTGCTTTATTCTAATAGAGGTTTTTTGTTTCACAAAAATATTTTCAAATTTATTTTAGCTGCGTGCTATACAAAATTGATGGAATTTCAAAGGGCTATTGATGATTGTGATACTTGTATAAAACGAGATCCGAAATTTGGTAAAAAAATTTTAATTTTTTTGGGTTTATTTGGTGCCGTTTTAGAAGAAACTTCTGATTTTTTTCTGATTATTTTCTGATTTTTTTATTCTTTTTTCAGTCAAAGCCTATATTCGCAAGGGAGCAGCTCTTTATGCAATGCGTGAGTATAGTAGAGCCCAAAAAGCTTATGAGGATGCAATGACAATCGACCCAAATAATCAGGAAGCTATTGACGGATTCACGAACTGTATTCGTTCTAATGATGAGGATCCTGAAAAGGCTAGGGAACGTGCTTTGCAAGACCCTGAAGTTCAAGAGGTTCGGAATTTTTTTGGAAGATTTTTTTTGACTTTGTGGGGGCCCTTTATCTTCGCCTGTCTTCACTTGAAGGACCTGGTTAAAGAGGATTAACAAAAAAAATTTCGGGAATTTTTGAGCTTTTATGGGCCCTTTTATCTTCGCTTTCTTTTCATTGTTTTCCAGCTTTTCGAGCCATTCAAAGAAAATACTAATTCAAAAATATTTTCTTAAGATTTTGCGTGATCCCGGAATGCGAATGCTTTTGGAGCAAATGAGTCAGGATCCGGTTATATTTTAGCTAAATTTTTTTCCTTAATTATACCTTTTAATTTTTAGAACGCCGCTCGTGAGCATTTAAAGAATCCGGACATTTTTTCCAAATTAATGAAACTGCGACAGGCTGGAATTATTCAAATGCGTTGAGATTTAATGGTAGATGAATGGAGGAAAGGTTTGGAGAGAATTTTATATATTAAAAATTTTTTTTTGTTTTTGCTCTCCAGAATATAATAAAACGGTCCATTCCTTCTGAAAATCCTCCAACACGTTTATTATCATTTTTTTTTTGAATTTTTTTGTCTCGATAAAAATTTTCTTCCTTTTTTTAACGCTGGGGGGAATTAAACGTCAAAAAGCCATAACTACAAAAACAATCTCTTGAATTTTATCAAATAAAAATAAAGATTTTTGGAAAGGGTCAAAAGATAGTTCTTTCTCTAGAGTTGGTCCCCAACTCTTCGTTTTGTCCCGACAATGATTTTTAGGCCATGCATCGATCCTCGTCCGTCCATTCCCTATCCCCGGTAGTCTTTCCAACATCCCTGTTCTCCGAAAAATGCTCTCAACGTGTCGAACCAACCCTAGTTTTTTTCTAATCCGAAAATAAATATATGTATAACTAACATAAAAATGTATACCTGTGAAAGAAAAGAGAGTTTGAATGTACAAATAAGATAGAAAAAATTTATATTAGAGATATAGTAACGGTCATTCATTTTCTTTGAAAATAAAAATAATTTTCCCTGAACGGGTTCGAACCATGGACCTCCTCAGCATCCAAAATAGACCTCCACAAATTTACAAAAAAATCAGGATGTATAAAATTGGCTTTAAAATACCTTCGAGTGAAAATTTTTTATTTTTCATTGGGTGGTTACTTAGGTTTTCCTTCTCCGAATATATCTCTAATATTTAAAAACAATTTTAAAAAATACACTTTTAACCCCTAGCAAAACGATTTCTAAAATAACAAATACCAAGCCACACAGCTATTCCAAAAGCTAAGCTCATCGCATACAGATCCCAATCTGGGCCTAACAAAGTGTCCAAATTGTCCAGAAATTTAAATGAAATGCCTCCTCTTTGAGCAAAATTCTTTAAAAAATAAAAATTAATTTAAAAAATTTTTTTAAAGAATACCATCATCAAAAATTCAATTTTAAGTTTCATTAAGGCTATAGTAACAGGCCAAAAAGCATCTGTACTCGTTTCAGCTGCTGAGTCATAAAAACGTTTTGCTAAGTAAAGGTCCTATCAAAAATGAATTCTTTATTAGAATAGAAAAATCAACAAACTTTGTTTACTCCAATGCCATTCTCATGCATATAACCCAAATTAAACCTAAAAATTAAAAAATATATAATTAAAGACGGACCTCACTATAATGGTACACGCTAGGAGTCGAAAAGTCGTATCTTTTAATGAGGGGTGTCCTAAATTGGGGGTGTCTCTTAGGCGGCTTCCCTAAACTATTCTAAATTTTTGAAAATGTATCTTATTGTTAGATACAAATTGTTGTTTAATTTTAGGAGTATCTTATGTATAATTAGGTTATTAAATTTAAATAAATACATTGCTTGTGCATTTTGATGTGTTTGAGCAGCAATTTTATAATGTTCTGCTGCTTCTTGCAAATCAGAATCACTTCCAAGGCCATAATATTTATAATCTCCCAATTTTACACGGGCAACGGGATAATCCTTTAAAATAAATTTTTTGAAAATTTTCGGAAAAAAAAATTTCGAAAAATTTTCAAAAAAAATTTTTCCAAAATTTTTCAAATTTTTTTTTCGAAAAATTTTTTCAAAAGAAACCTGATTAGCAGCCCTTTGCCAATTCATAAAAGCCCTTCTATAGGCCTCTTCTTTACTAAACAAAGCCAATTTTTCATCTTTTCCACCTCCCTCTTGCGAGTCAATTAAATAGGCAAAATTAGTCTGTGCTGCTTCATATCCCAATTCTGCCAAAAATAAATATCTGAAAGCAGCCTCGTCGATCGCATTGTTTTGAAATTTGAGATAGGCATCCATAAAACGTTCTGTCCATCGTCCCCTTTCTGCTACATTTTTGTATAAGGCTACAGCGAATTTACAATTTCGAAATACTCCTGTGCCTTTTGCATGCATTTGGGCTAAATTGTAAATTGCCAAAATATGTCCAGATTGGGAGGCAAGTTGGAAATGTTTTAATGCTTGTTTAAAATCTCTGAAAAATTATGAGTAGATTTAATTAAAAATTTAAAAAAAATTTTTAAGTAGGGATGGGTGAGGTAATATTATGGGGGGGGGGGGGGGGGGGGGGGGGTGAACAGAACTTTAGGAACCAACCAATTTAGAAAACGTTAAAAAATCAAGGCCCTTGTCTCAAGAGTAGGTAACAACCTAGGGAACATCTCCATCTCAAAATATCATAAATGCTCCCTAATTAACGCCCACTCTCTAATATAAGCCCACTCAAAGTGACATTAAAAATGGAAGCCCATGGTCTTAATTAGAGCATTAATAGTATTACAAAAAAATTTTTTCAAACCTTTTAACACCCAATCCTTGGTAATACATTTGGCCAAGATGGAGTTGTGCATCGGAAGACCCTTTAAAAATAATTTAAAAGTAATTTTAGTTTAACTAAAAAACCTTGTTCAGCAGCTGCAGCAAAGAATTTAAGTGCCTTTTGTGAGTCGGCTTTAATTCCATAACCATATAAATACATTATTCCAATACCCGCCTGACCTATTGAATTTCCCTGGGAAAAAATTTTTTTGAAGAAAATTTTTGGAAATTTTAAAAAATTTCTTGAAAAATTTTCAAAATTTTTCCATTTTCTACCTTATCAGCAGCCTTTGTAAAATATTTTAAAGCCGTATCATTATCTTGGGGAGTAGCTGAAGTTCCTTCCAAATACATTCGTCCAAGATAACCGTTAGCCTGTGCACTTCCAGCATCAGCAGCAATTTGAAAATATTTGCGAGCTGCTTGCTGTTAATAAAGAAATAAAAATAAATTCTAGTAAAAAATACCAAATCCATAGGAACACCTTTTCCTCCAGTCAAATAAAGTTGGGCTAGTCCAAGCTGAAAATAAGAATTTTTTAAAAAACTTTTTAAAAATTTTCAAAAAAAATTTCAAAAAATTTTTGATCCCTTGGGGCAGAAAAACCAGTCTATTATGTTGGTCTCGCCACCCATTGCTAAATACAAATTGACTCCCCAACACATTTAAAATCATTAAAAAAATAATTTTCCCACGCGGGATCGAACCCGTGACCTAAAATTCCATGGGAGAGGAAATCATTTTTCTTAAAAAATTAAAAATTTTTTTTAATTTCGAAAATTTTCAAAAATAATTTTAGGAAAAAATATATACCACGGCCTGTATATCTCCAGTTTCAGCCAAATATTTATAATAAGAGAATACATTTGTGTCCAAAATAGTTCCAGCAATAGAAGAGGATTCCTTAAAAATTTTTTAAAGAAATTCTCAATTAAAAAAAATACAAACAATTTCATCAGGTATTCGAATACGTTGAACAGAAGGCATTCCAGTCAATTTAACTTTTTTAGCAACTTTATTTGCAACTTTTTTGTACCAAGTTAAAGCTGTTTCGCAATCCTGTTTTACTCCAATTCCATGGCCATATCTGTAACCCTACAAAAAAATTTTTTGATAGAGAACAAAAATTGGGGGGTGACAAAAGATCCCATGACCATAGAAAAATTTTTTCAAAAAATAAAAAATTTTTTCAAAGGTTGTGGGATTTTCTGTCACCTCAAGAAATTCTTTTGAGAAAATTTAAACAAACCAAAGCCATTTGAGCCAAAGGATTTCCGCCTAAAGCAGCAAAAGTATAATGCAAAAATCCAAGTCCAATATTAGGCCCATCCTTCATTCCAGCGCCAGTTGAATGTAAAAAGCCTAGACCGAGGTGAGCATCCGCAGAGCCTGTTTCGGAAGCTAACTGTTCAAAAATTTTGATAGCCTCGTCTATACTCCATCGATAGTCGCCAAATAAGTAGGAAAATGCTGAAAAATAATTTGGAGTAAAAATCCCAAATTTCAAAAAAAAATTTCAAGTGGACAAAAAATCCCAAAAATCGGAAAAAATTTGAGGTGACAAAAAATCCCAAAAATCAGAAAAATTAATTAACGGTAACAAAAAATCGCAGAAATAAAAAAAACCTAAAATTTTCCTGGCGTCATCGGATCCAAGTTTAGCTGCCTCTTCAAGATCAGTATAAGCTGCTCGAATGTCTTTTTGAGCAATTTCAGACCATCTCTTCTTTGATAAAATGTTTAAGGCGTTTTCATAGAGGACCTCCGCTTGTAAATTGTTACTAAAAAATTTTTTTGAAAATTAAAAAAAAATTTTGAGTTGACAAAAAATCCCAAAAATCAAAAAAAAATTTTCAAAAAATTTTAAAATTTTTTTAAAAATTTTTGAGGTGACAAAAAAATCCCAAAAATTTTTTTCGAGATTTTAAAATTTTTTAAAAATTTTCTGGAATTTCAAAATTTTCTAAAACCCCCAAAAAACCCTCACATTTTATTTTTCTCCGCAACAAACTCTTCAAAACCCAAAACTTCATTATCTTCCTCCTCAACTTCTTCCGATTTTTTAGTTTCCTCTTTCTTTTCGTGGGTATCATCAGACAGAAAATCTTCGATAGAAAAAACTGAAAAAAAATTTTTTTTATTTTTTATTTAATTAACAAACCATTTTTGTCTTTCAAGTCTCCTTTAGAATCCATAAGAACAATTCTGGCAGTAATTTTAGTCTTTTTGTCTTCGAACACATCAATCTCTTCTTCTTCGCCTGATTCCTTTAGTTCTTCTGAATAAAAATGAAAAAAATTTAAAGATAAGGGAGGGAGATGAATATCTCAAAAGATCCCAAAATATCCTAAAATTAGTGAAATAAATTCCTAAACCACCTAAAGTGTGTTTTGAAAATCTCTAACCTAAAAAACCCCTCACCCCCCATTCTACTTTCAAAAACAAATTTGAATTTTTTAATTAGTTGGCCATCGAAAAAGAAAAACAAGAAAAAAAGGCGGAAGGGAATAGGAACAAAAAAAGGCAGAAAAAATTAGGATGGGACGAAATTTGGCCCAAAACCCAGCCCAAAAACAAAAGGATGACAAAATATCCCAAACTCTCCTCCCAAAAAAAGTAAACTAACCATCCAACTCTTCCCTTTTCCTCAATTCCCCTTCAGAATTCAAAAGTACAACATTATCCGGATTTGGGTCATTTTTAACTTCTTCAATATCCTCGTCTTGTTCGTTGTCTTCCCTCCTTTTTTCAATTGTTGCATTTGAAAATAAAAATAAAATTAATAGAAGAAGAATTAAATTTAATTTAAAAATCATTTTGTCTGGAAAAAAATAAAATTTTCTACAATTTAAAATTAACAAAAAAAAAATCCCAGGCGTTGAATAAGCTAACGTAGAAAATCTACGTAACGTTAAAAGAATGGGGAAAATTCTCTAGATTGCTCTTCCATATTCTGCCAAAATAGTATTTTGTCAATGAAGTTAGAAGCCCTCATATTGTCAATATGTTTGTTAGCAAAACGTGGGGGGTTTTGCCCTTATAGGTAAAATATAAATTTGGCAAAATAAGGTAAAAGCCCTTTTATTGTCTAAAACCTCTCATTTTTACATTATCTCTCACTTTTGGGATAAAATGTCATTTATAAAAAATAATAAACATAACGCCAAAAATAATTAATTTTAAAGTTGAAATTTTGTAAAAAATTTTGTTTTTTAAGTTTTTGAAATTTTCTAAGATTTTTTAGTTTTTTGCCTAGTTTTTTTTTGTTTTTTTAAATATTTCCCTTTTTGAAGGAGTCTCTGTTGATTTTCATAAGCAATACTCCTTTTTTCCTTTATTTCCTTTAATTTTCTTTATTTTTCCTTTTTTTTTAGATTTCTTCTAAAATGGCCAAACTAACCAATTTTATTTTCTTGTATTTTCTTGTATTATATTTTGGCAAAGCTCTGCAGGTGTCCAAACATTATTTGTACAAACTACATCCTACATGGCCTTTTGTTTATTGAAAATATGTTGGATGGATTAATTGGACAAGGAAAATTTTTTTTAAACGGTCAGGTTGGGAAGCTTTTTTTGAATTGGTTTTAGAGGTTCCCGTGGTACTTATGTGTTATCCGGAACCAGTTTTTGCGGAATCTCATTGAATAATGCCACAGGGAAAGTTAGTGAAATCGAGGAAGACTTTTGACCATTTCGTACATAAAAGATGAGTCCGCATAAATATGTCCGCAAAAACTGGTTTGGGATAACCCACAAGTGCCCTCCCACTATTAGATACTCACCGGTACTCTTCGTTTAGGATATTTTAAGTTAGTCTTCCAAATTAACTTGATTAGTCGATCAAGTAACTTTATCATTATAAGGTCAATTTTTTCGGATGTATCTAAAAGTAGGCTTACAATTAACTATTTTTTATTTTTTTAAATTTTTTTTTAATATTTTGTCCATTCTCTCGTATTTTATCATTTTTTTTTGAGTTTAATTTTCTTTTTTTTAAATTTATTTTACGGCAATCCAACCTATTTTTCTATTTTCAGTTCATTTTTTCTTTATTTTTTTTCTGCCACCCACACCTATTTTATAAACCTTTTTTTTTCATTTAAAAAAAAATTTTTGAACCTCCTTATTTTCACTCAAATATTTATTTATGTATTTATTGTCCATTTCCTCCCTAACATCCTTCTTTTGTTCTCGTTCCCCACTCCCTCCCCACTCCCCCCTACCATTAGAAACACTCAAAAGTATTTTTGTTTTTGTATTTGTATTATATTCTTCTCATTATCTCTCTAAAAAGCTTATATTCAAGCTCTCAAAAATCTGCAAAAATTTGTTTTGTTTGCCGAAAGTGTTTGGCCTGAAAAATAAATAAAAGTAAAATATTTAATATTTTTGTTAAGTGTGAGCTTATTCAGGGATGCCTAGGATTGTTCGAAACTTGATCAGAAACCCGTGATCCGAAGAAAATTTTTGAAATCCCGATCCAGAACCCGGCCCTGACTTTTTCTTATCCCGTGACATCGCTGACATAATTCTCCCCATATATACGCACACATACACACTTTTTAAGCTAGAAATCGAAATTTTTAAAAATCTATGGGCATGAAATTCAAGAAAACCTCAAGCCCAGGAAGTTCAAAAATTACCTGGGTTTAAGCTCTGGGTTTAGAAACTGTTCAGCCCTTAGCTCAGATTCACCTCCACTTCTTTCTAATTTTATAAATTTTTGTTCAAAATTTTACAGGGCCCCTATAGAGGACGTGGGATCTTTTTGAGGACTTTTTTTCAATTCCTAATATTTTTCTCAACTTTAAAATTTTAATTTTTCTTCCTCTTCCACTGCTCCCCTTATTTTATTAAAATCTCCCTCATTTTCTCTCCTCTTCAAAAAATTTTTTCTCTTTTTCCCATATATCCACTTAAACTCTGTCCCATTTTTAGGATAATCCAATCTTTTGTTTCTTCCATTTTTTCTCTCCAAATCCGTTCTTGATGAGGCCAAAAAAGGAGAGAGGTTCTCCTCCATTTAAGGTTCCATTTGGTAATTAGCGCGCAAAGAAAAAGCTTTCTCTCTGTTTTTTAATTATTTCCGCTTTAATAAATTTTGGGGAAAAATATTTTTTAGTTTCAAAAAAAATTTCAAAAAATTCCAAAAGAAAATTTAAAAAATTTTTAAAAAATTTAGTGAAAAAATTTCGAGTAAAGGAAAGAAAAGAAAAGTGCACATTCTCGTTGCGGACAGGTAGAACATCAACTGACATTTTTTTAAATTTTCCTTGGAAATTCGAAATTTTTTTTGGAATTTTTTTGAAATTTTCAAGAGAATTTTTTCCCTAATTTTCTAAAAAAATTTTTGATTTTTTAATTTTCAAAAAAATTTTTTTCTGTTCTAGGCGCCTAACTGTCACTTACACCGACCCCAAGTTTTATTAGTCAAGGTTAAAAATTCTTTCCAATCATTCCCCCCAAATAAATATAAACTTCTGCGCGTAATATATATCCAAGCATTTTTAATATTGTTTCGCGCCGTTGCTCTCGTAGAAAATTACACCCCTAAAATCACATTAAAATAAATAAATATATTTTGCTTGATCGACTGCCAATCGATTTTACGATTATTTTAAAGGGGAAAAAATTAAAGATTAAAAATATTCTGATTTTTGTATTTTGCGCATTTTCTTTAAATTTGTATTTTTCTCTTTTTTGTATTTTTTGTATTTTCCGGTATTTTTGTATGTATTTTATTTCCAGAAATTTTTATAATTTTGTATTTTCCGGATTATACTTTATGTTTTATTTTTTTATATTTTCCGGATTGTATTTTTTCATTTAATTCTCTAGTTGTGTGTTCCAGAATTATTTTATTTGTATTTTCCGGCTTATATTTTTACGTTAAGTTTTTATTTGTTTTTCCGGAATTATTTGTATTTTCCGGTTTATTTTGTATTTTCTAATTTTTTATTGTTTGTATTTTCCGGAACAGTTCCTATTTAATTATGTATATTTAAACTTCTTTTAATTTCTTCTTATTTCTCCAAGTAAAATACAAAAATCTCCCCTCTAAACTTGCTATAAACGGTCTCTGCGGATATTTTTTTCTTTAATTTTATTCTCATTCATTTTTAATTTTCTTCAATCACTTTTTTTTTCTCTCATTTTCTTCTTTTGATGCTTTTTAAACCTGTCCTTTTTCGTCCATCACCTAAATAAAATACCAATTTAATTATATATTAAATAAAAAAAAAAATTTTTTTTATTTATTTATGTTTAATTTTTCTTTCACAGGTATTTAATCATAATAAAATTATAAAAAAAAAATAAAAAAAAAATTAATTTTCATGTCAAAAAAAATTTTTTTCGGTAACCCACCCACAAATAAATGTTTTAAAAAATAGAAAAAAATAAAGAAAAGATTTATTGCTTTATTTTTACAACACTTTTTTTTTGTTTTTCCATGCACGGCGGGTATTTTTTTTTCTTAAAAAGAAAATTTTTTTTTATTAATTGTTTTCCCTTAATTTTACCTAATTTTTGTTTGTACTACTTTTAATTGTTTTGTGGTGGTTTTTCTTTTTGTATTTTCCCAGAACATTTAATAAAAGAATTTTATTTTTATTTGGAAATAATCCGAAAAGTTTTTTTTTGTGTTTTTTTATTAAAGTTTTATTAATTTTGTATTTTTCCAGTTCTATTTTTATTAGGCTTTTCTTGGGTACGGCCCAAGTAGGCGCGCGGCCAAGTAGGCGCAAAGTCATAACTTGCTTCAAAATTTCCGAATCTTATCCAATTTGGTATTAAACGATTCCTCTCATCGAGCTAAAGAGATTGGTACCAAAATTGCTAAGGTCCATAAAATTTTCAGGTAGTTATGGTTTTGCGCCTACTTGGCCGCGCGCCTACTTGGGCGTGTCCCGCTTTTTTTATCTTTGTATTTTCCGGAATAGTTTTTGAGTATTTATTTGTATTTTTCCAAAATATTTCTGAATCATCACCTTTGTATTTTTCGGATTGTATTTTTTTTTGTTTTCTGATTTTCTGTTTTGTTGCCTATTTCTCAGTATATTTTTGAATTATTATTCTTTGCATTTTTCAGTATTTTCCATTTCCTTTCCGGATTTTTCAATTAATTTATTTTTGTGTTTTTTCTGGAATGTATTTTATAATTGTTTAATTGTTTTTTCTATTTTTGTATTTTCCGATAATTATTTAATTTTTAACCTTTTTAAGCACATGACACAAATTTATCATTACCACAAAATCATAAAATACTCAATTTTTTAAATTTCCGTTTCGCATATAAATTAATTTCCGGTATTTTTTTTTAATTTTTAATTAATTTTTTCAACTTCCGTTTCACTGAGTCGATTGATAGCACCGCAACAAGTTAAAGGGGGTAGGAAAGATTTTAACTGATGCGCAAATTCTTTTTTTTTCTAATTTTGAAATTTTTGTTTTTATAGGAGAAGTAAGGTTAAAAGAAAATTAAAAAAAAGAAAGGAGGGTATATAAATAATTGACTCTGACAATTAATTCTCCCAAAAATCTCTTCTTTCCCCTCTAGCGATTGTTGCGCATTTTGTTAATTTGCGGGGGTGGTGGTGATGATTTTTTTATTTTAAAAATAATTTTTAGATTTTTTATTCTTATTCTAATTTTGTATTTTTCCGGATTTGATTATTTCTGAATTATTTTTTGAATTAATTTTTAAAAATTGAAGGTATTTTTAGAAATATTTTTTGATATTAAAAAAAAATTTTTTTTGGGGATTTCTAAATTATTTTTGATATTCTAGAATTATTTTTGGGGGATTTTAAAATATTTTTGAAATATTTTTTTAAGTGAAATTTAATTTTTGTAATTTTTAAAAATTCAATTTTTTTAAAAATATTTTTTTATATTAAAAAAAAATTTTTTTTGGGGATTTCTAAATTATTTTTGATATTTTAGAATTATTTTTGGGGGATTTTAAAAATTAAATATTTCTAAAAAATTTTAAAAATTAAATAAAAATTAGCCCCAATTAATTCTATTTTGAATCATATTTTTATTTAAAATCAACACTTTTTTGTTTTTTTCTTCTTCATCGTCCAAGAATGCGCAATTTATATTTTAGTTTTAGGGCAGTTTTTCGTCTTTTTTAGTCGTCTTTATTTTTTTCCTATTACCCTCCTGTCAATTTAAATCAGTGAAAAAAACAGTTAATTGTTTAGAGACGACTATTTCATACTCAGAGCCATATTTTTATTTTATTTTTTATTTTTTGGGTAGAAAAATACAATTAAATTAAACCCAGAAATTACTTTTTAAAGTCAAAACAATATTGAAAAATAAAAATTAAAAAAAGTTTTTAATTTTTATTAATTTATCTTTAATTCGGAAAAATATATATGTCTTCATTAAAATTTTTAAAATTTTTCTGGACTATTTTCTAGACCCTTCTAAAATTTTTTTTTAATTTTCTATACCCTTCCCAACTCTCTAGAAATTTTTAAATAATTTTCTAGACTCTCTAACCCTTTTAGAAATTTTTATAAAATTGTAAAAAATTTTCTAGGATCTTTCTAATCTTTCCAAAAATTTTCTAAACTCTGTCTAACCTCTCTAAATTTTTTTTTATTTCCCTAAACTCTTTCTGATCCTCTAGAAAATTTTTTTTAATTTTTTTTTTCAAAATTTTCTTTTCTCTTTCTAACCCTTCTAAAAATTAATTTTTTTAAAGAATTCAAATTGACCTCAATCCAAACTTTTTTTTAAAATTTTTTTTTGTTGTGTCCTAACAGCAATTTCCCGCTGTTTTAAGTTAATTTATTACTTTTAATTTATTTATGTGTTTCTGATCATCCAAAAAAATTTTTTCCTTTCTTTTTAAAATTTTTATTTCGCGCAGTTTTGCGTTTTTTGCTTTGTTTCAATCAGTGTCTTTTGTGTCTATAAAATTCAAAAAATTAAAAAAAAATTATTTTTAAGCTACACATATTTTTATTATTTTTTTTAATAAAAATATTTCTTTAATTTTAAGCTTCACTTGGTTTGGAGTTTTTTGCTGCTAAATTGCCTATGGCATTTTCCCACAAAATAAAATTTGAAAAAAAATTTATATTGAATTTATAATTTTTTTTTGATTTTTAGTTTTTTTTTTGAATTTTTTTTTGTGAATTTTTATTTTATTTTTTAAAAATTCCTAGAATTTTTTAAATTTATTTTTCTGCATTAAAAAAATTATTTTTATTTTTTTTTGTCTGTTTACAATACCTTGGAAATTTTTTGAAATTTTCTTAAAAAAATTTTTTTTTAATTTTTTAAATTTTATTTTTTAGTAAAATATTTAGCTCTATTTCACACTAAACCTTAAAATATTGTGTCCACAAATTATTTTTAATATATTTTTTTTTTTGTTAAATTTAAAACCTTTTCTATTCAACCAAGCATGTGTTGGTTGACCAACATGCCTCCTTGGAAACCTTTTATTAAAAAAATTTTTTTTCTTTTTATTTTTCTTGGGTTTTATATTTTTAAAAAGGGAGAGAAAGAACAACAATATCCGAAAATATTTTAGAAAAAATTGACCATTTTTTGAGAAAAAACTTTTTTTTAAATTTTAATTGAAATAAACAAGGTGAACGAACCAACATGCTTACTCTGAGTCGTTTAAAAAATTTTTTTGAAACTCAATTTAAACTTAAATCTCTTCGATTTAGGTATCATTCGATAGAGCTCTTCAAGCTGCGTCGAATGATACCAAAATTGAGAGGATTCGATTTTTATGGAATTTGTTATGAATTTTGGGGTAAATGTGGTCCGGGTTTGGAGGCTATTTTTCAAAGAATTTTTTAATTTTTTGGGAATTTAAAAAAATTTTTCTATCAATTTTTGATTACACCTCTATTCTCTTTTAACTCTCCAGCTGCTTCTCATTATTTATTGTAAGCTTCATCTAAATAATAATAATATTTTTTCTTTCCTCCTTATTTTTTCTTCCTTCCCCGCCCCTCATCCAACCACCTTCTTTTCCTTGTCGAAAAATAATTTTGTATGCAAATTGCTTTTACTTTTATGCGCGAAATAATTTTTAAAGAAAGAAAATTTTTGAGAAAGAAAATAATTTTTAAAAAATTAAGAAAATTTTTTTTTCTTAATATTTTTGACTTTTTTGTTATTTTTTCTATGTCTCCAATCAATTTTTTATTCGAATTTCCTTTTAATTTTTATCCCCTACAATTTTTATTTTATTTGAAATTTGAAGAAGCTTCTCTTTCTCTACCCCTTAATTTAATTTAAAAATGCATTGTTTTTTTTTGTTTTAAATTTTTTTATTTTTTTTTGAATTTAAAAAAGGAATGCTTTTTATTAGCATTTTAAAATTTAACAACAACAACAACAGTAAAAATAAATTTTTATTTGAATATTATGAGAATTAAATTTATTTCCCTTATTTTATTTAATTTTTTAATATTTTTTCTGCTAGTCTCAGGTCCCTAGAAAAAAAAATTTTTATTTTTAACATTTTTTCAAATTTTAATTGTTTTTAAGGTAGTAGTTCTTCTTCATATTCTTTAAATTATGACGAGAAACGGGAAAGGAGAGAACAACAACAACATCAACATGATGAAACTAATTTTGCTGAATGGCTTCCTGGGCATGTTCAATCGGAAGGAGGTTGGGGGGGGGGTTTTGTTTTTGTAGGGTTAGGGAAATTTTTGAAATTTTTTTTTGAAAATTTTTTGAAAATTTTATTCAAAAAAATTCCAAAATTTAATAAAAAAATATTTTTGAGGTTAGGGAATTTTTTTTTGTTTTCTAAAGGCTGTATTTTTTGAAAAAATTTCTGAAATTTTTTTGAAATATTTTTGGAGTTAGAAAAATATTTTTTTTTTAAATTCCTGTGGTTATCGGGTTTTTGTTGTAATTTTTTCAAAAATTCTGTTTAAAATTTCATTCCAAAATATTTTAAATTTTTTTTAATTTAAAAAAATTTTTTTTTAAAAAGGGCTTTTTCTACTCGATCGTCGTGCCCTCTTTGAAGGGGAAGTGCTTTTATTTCGAACAAAAAAGAGTAGACATCGAGCAATTCCTGTAATGAGTTCACAAAAACAACAACAAAATTTTGGAAATTCACAAGAAAAAATGATATCAACAACTTCGAGATTTTCAGATGCTTTAACTTTTAAAGATTGGTTGAGGAGAGTGTATCATAATGGAGATAAAGGTTTTTTTTTAATTTTTTTTAATTTTTTTTTTGATCGTCGTGCCCTCTCTGAAGGAGGGGGGGGGGCGATAACCTTTTCTATTCTTTTTTTTGGGTAATTTTCTGTAACATCCTCATTCCTCTTAACGTTAAGAAAAGTTTTTTTGAATGTTTTTCTGTTAGCTCCTCTCATCCCTCACTCTCCTTCATTTTAATTTTTAAAATTTAAAATTAAATTTCTAAATTTTAAGTAGTTAGTCCGGCGCCCGTGTCGCCTGTCAAAAATGATTTTAGTTAATCAATCAAAATCAAAAGGTGTGAAGTCATTCCCCTTCCTCACCAACCAAAAGGTTTTGAGACTTTTCTTCCCCCTCTCTAATAAAAGGTCTCCCTCACCCACCCCAAACATATTAAAACCTTTCTTTCCCACTTCTTCAGCCACCCACCCCTCTTAACCAAAAGGTTTTGAAGCTTTTGCTTCCCCCATCCACCCCACAAACCAAAAGCTCTTCTTTTGTTTTCCCTCCCAAACCAAAAACTATTGATATCCCCAAATTATGCAAATGCCTCGCGCAAAAAAGCTTTCTTTTTTGTCCAAAAGATTGCGCAATTTTTCCCTCCAAAATTTTAAAATCTTTTCTTTTAAAAAATAAAAGGGGTGGAAATAAAAAATAAGAAGGAAAAATACTGTAATAGGGAAAGAGAATAAATTGATGAAAATAAAAAACAATAGAGGAAAAAGATAATAAAAAATAACTATAATTAAAATATAAATAAGGTAAAATTAATGGAAATATTGAATAAAAATAAAAAAATATAATTTAAAAAACAAATTCAACAATTACTCGTCGTCTCGTCGTTTACACCTAAACTTAATATTTTCTCAAAATTCCCTTCTTTTTTGGAATTTAATAAAATTCCTTTTTATTCAAATTTTTAATATTACCAAACCCTTTTCTTTTACTTTTCCAGATTTATTGCATTTCCTAAATTCTTCTGCTCTCCTTTATCTGGAAATAAAGGTATTACGAAATCCTTTCCTCTTCCTTTTTTTTATGCAAATTTAACTTTCCTCCCCGACTGGAAATAAAGGGCAAAAATAAAAGTATCTTGGAATGTTCCTTTTATGTAAATTCCCAAAAATTCTTTGTTTCCCCTCTTATGCAAATTTAACGACCTTCCCGACTGGAAATAAAAGGAAATGGAAGTATGAAAATTTCATTTTCACCAAAATTCCTATTCTAACAATCATCCATCACTCAAAGGATCCTTAAAAGTAAAGGATTTTGAATTTCTTTCTTCATTCTTGAAATTTTTTGAATATTTACTACGTTTGAATTATTTTATTATTGAACAATGGCTCCTCCACCTACAAAGAAATCAAAGATGTTCCTGATCAACAATTTACTTGATTTGCAATCAGGAGGAGGTAAATTTTTCAAACATTTGGGAGAAGAAACCAAAATCACCCGTAAATTTAATCTTACTAAAATATCGACAAAATTTTTAATATCTGGTTTACCCGATGATCCCGAAACCTTATTGAAAGAACTCTTCCAAAAATGTATTGACCAAACTTTGGAAATCAGTCGGGATAATCAAATTGACCCTGATCAACTTGGCTGTACCATTAGCAGTCAACTGTTGGAAACAGACATTTGGATCCCAATCCGTGAAATTACTCCCAACACGGTGGATTCAATACTTAACCAATTCCTAAAAGTCGCCCAATCAAAGAAACAGGATCAGGGAATGCTCTGGGGCGAACCCTTCACCGTCTCCGTTACTACCGTAGATAAGAAGAATTTAGCTAAAACACGAACTATTCAAGGTAGCGGCGGCAAATCTACTCGTCGGATCAGTGAAAAAGCTTTGATCAAGATCCGGAATTCCGACAACTTTTGCCTATTTCATGCCCTAATGGCTTCTTTTGTTTATTCAATCTGTTCCTGGTCTAGAAGCAAATTTTATGACTACATACACAACAGAAAAGGCACTCGACGACTTGAACAGGACACTAAGAATTTAATGGCAAATGTGAGAGCTCCACTAGATCAGGCTAGCTATAATGCAATGGATTGGGTGCCTAAAGTAGTGGATCATTGGAATTCAATGGATGAAGGTAGATTTAAAGTTTTTATTTTTGGAGAATTGGATGAGAAACCTATTTTTAAATATGGGATTGAAAATTATACTACTCCAATTCTTCTTTATTTTAATAATAACCATTTCGATGGAGTACGAAGGGCAGGTGATCTATTCGGTAAGCCATATTGCCTGGCCTGCGAGAAGGTGTACCACAGACAGAATGACCACGCTACCTCCTGCAAAGCAAAGTGTCAAAACTGCTCCAGGATTGGTCCCAACTTCCCCTGTCAACCTTTGAATAACTACTCCAAACTATGTAATGGTTGTTCTAAGGAATTTAATAATGAAGACTGCTACAACCATCACCTTAAATTTAATTTTTGCAACAACTCCAAGAAATGTGAGAAGTGTGGCGTGATTTGGAATATAACTGTCAACAATCGGAATGGGCGTACTGGTCATGTTTGTTCAGAGCGCTACTGCAACACATGCTTTAGTTTCCACGATCCAAAAAGAGGTTGTTACATTAAACCTCTGACTCCAAGGAAGCCAAAACCCTACCGATTTATCGCCTTTGACTTTGAAACTATGCAGCACAAACAAGGCGAAAAGGGGAAACTTCATGAGGTGAATTTTATTTCAGCAAAAATCAATTGCCCCGAATGTATTAGTAAGGTAAACAACGATTGTACTGTTTGCGGAGAGGATCGAACTATAACCTTCTCCCATCAACCTTTCTCTAATACATCAGTGGATCAACAAAATATTACAAATGATCCCCTGACCGATTTTGTGGCTTGGATCACCAGTTTTTCTACTGATACGGTAGCCTTCTCTCATTTTGGAGGAAGGTTTGATATGGTCTTGGTCTTTAAGGCGTTATATCTCCAGGGTCTGACTCCCGACATGATCAAGAATGGAAACAAAATGTATGAAATGAAGGTGAAGAATGATAAGAAATGCTGGATCATCTTTCACGACACCTATAATCTTATGCCTATGCCGTTGGCTTCTCTGGTACCGGCATTTGCTCTACAAGTGGAAGATAAACCTTTCTTCCCTCATCTGTCCAACAACCCAAAGAATTATGGGAAGGAAATCTACCCAACTAAGGAAGACTACCTAGCTAATGGGATGATGCCTGAAAAGAGGGCTCAATTCGATAAATGGTTCGACCAGCACAAAAATGAGCCATTCAATCTGGATGAACAACTAGCAGCGTATTGTACTAATGATGTGGATATCTTAATGGCTGCTCTTGTTGCCTTCAGAAAAGAATTTTTGGAGGTTTCCAAGGGACTTGATGTTTTGCGAGAGTCCATGACTATAGCTTCAGCCTGCATGAAGCATTTCCGGATGAACCATCTCAAACGACAACATGTTGGCATTGTACCGGAAAAAGGGTATGATAATGTGGACAACCAAAGTTTGTTGGCACTCCGATTCCTCAAATGGTACTCTGAAAAGAATATGGTCAACATTAGGACAGCCCATTCAGAAAATGGAGAGAAGAAGATGGGTAAATATAAGTTAGATGGATGGGTAAAGGAGAAGAAACTGGCTATTGAGGTAAATGGGTGTTGTTGGCACGGATGTATCAAATGCTACCCAGATAATGATACAAAACTCCCAACAGGTCTTACTGCTGGTCAACAGCGACAAAAAGATGAACAACGTTTAAATTTCATCAGGAATTTGGGAGTTAATGTGGAAGTTTATTGGGAGTGTGAAATAAGGGCTATGGTTTCGAAAGATTATGAAATGAGGAAAATGTTTAAGAATTATTTAGACGATGGACCAATCAATATTAGATCAGCATTTTACGGTGGAAGGACTGGTCCACTCAAACTTTTCCACAAGGCTGAACCTGGTCAGAAAATCTCCTACTACGATGTCACCTCCCTCTACCCGTTCATTAATGTCTCCACAAGGTACCCAGTTGGACACCCTGAAGTCCACGTCATCAACAAAGATGTCAATTGGACTAAGCCTGAAGACAACACTTATACTCTTGCTCTTCTCAAACTTTTCATCATCCCACCACGAAGTATTGATATCCCCGTCCTACCTATGAAAATTGGGGAAGATGATGATGAAAGACTGCTCTTCCCGCTATGCTCTACTTGTGCCAAAGAGCACCCACATGGAGATGTGAAGGAAAATTACTGTTGCCCTCACACAGACCAACAAAGAGGGTGGGTGAGCACCTGCACATCGATTGAACTAAATGAGGCCCTCAAGGAGGGGTATGTGGTGACCAAATTATTTAGAGTGTTGGAATTCAAAAGTTACGACGACACCCTCTTTAGACCATATATTAGTGAATTTATGGCCCAGAAAATTCACTCTTCTGGCTTCGATAGTGCCATCAAGGGTGACAAGGAGAAAGAAGATAAGTTTATGAAAGAGTGCCTGGAAATGTTTGGGATTAATATAGAAAGGGAAAAGATGGTGGTCAATAAGGGTAAGCGGACACAAGCAAAATTGTGTCTAAACAACTTGTGGGGTCGATTCTCCCTTAGAAATTTCGGACTTTCTCAGTGCAAAATTACTGACGACCCAAATGAATTGGCTAAAATGTGCGACGACCCTTCCATTACAATAAATTCAATTGATGAGCTTACAGAGGATGTCATTCTCATCAACTACATCAAGAAAAAAGATTGGGTGGAAGAACATGATTCATCAAACGTCATCATATCGCTTTGGACTACCTCAGCAGCGAGAATTCACCTTCTGCATGCCATGCAGAAGGTTGTCAGGACACAAGGCTGTCAACTACTTTACACAGACACCGATTCATTAATTTTTTCTCACCCGGACAACAACTGTCCACTCTTTTTAGGGCCTCATCTGGGTCAGTTTACGGATGAGTACCCAGACTTTGATATTTTGGAGTACTGCTCTGGGGGCGCTAAACAATATGGGCTGAAGCTTCAAAAGAGGTCCACTCCCAACGCTGAGCCGGACTATGTTCTCAAAGTCCGTGGGATGACGCTGAACTGGGATGTGATCAACAATCAAGGTCTCTGCTACGAAAATTTTAAGAAGCAAGTTTTCGATTTCACAAAATCTGATAATGTTCCAATTTTAATCAAATATCCAAATTTTCTTAGGCCATCTATTAAAGATGGATCAATTATTACTCAACCCCTCACAAAAATTTATAAACCTTATGTCGGTAAGGGCATTGTCCGCCCTTCCGATTTTGTTGTATTAAATTTTGGGTATATTAATAATCGCCATCCTAGAATTTTATTGTAATTATAGGGTTGGAAAGTAGCCAGGGGTACGGGCACCCAACTCTATACCAACTATCGAATGTTGTGAGGAAATCCTCACATTGGAAATCGGTAGTAGTGGACTTGAGTATAAATTCTCACTTCCCTGGTTGAGTTTGGGCATGCCTGTCAAATGGCGAAGCCACACTCCTATCTTTTACAATTTTTTTCTATTTTTTTATCAATAAAGATTTTTCTTATTTTTAATAGATATTTAACACCATATTATTGTATTAATTTTATTCGTGATAAAATTTTAAAATACAATTTTGCAAAAATTAATAAATAGGAGTCACAAGTTTTAGGGATAAAATTGCATAATTAAGGAAACAAAGATGTAATTTTAAAAATATTAAAAAATTAAGAGAAAGAAGACATCGTTTTTAGGGGTAAAATTACATAATTAGTGAGACAAAGTAGTAGATTTCAGAATTTAATAAAAGGAGTTGTTCTTTTTAGGGGTAAAATTACAAAATTAAGAAAAAGAAGATGAAATTTATCAATTTCCATCATTTTCAGTGCACACGGGTGTGTATGGGTGTGCGTGTGTTATATGTGCGCGTGTTTCAAGGGTGCGTGTGTTTTTACCATTCATCTTGACTAAGGTCTCCCCTATAAATTTCCATCTCATCTTCAAATTCCTTGTCCATAAATATTTCAGGACTATCTGGAGGAGAAAATTTTGCCTTATCTGAAAATTCCGATGACAAGCTAGGAATTTTCTCTATCTCATCATCAACAAATTCCAATAACTCGATAGGATAAAATCGATCCTTAGCCCAAGGGCGATGTTCGATTACACAATTTAGGTACGGGTTCTTAAGTTGTATACGATGTCTTGTGTAAAAATGTTGTGCTATGCTAATATTATATGGACGTCTTAGGCGTCCATAGGCGCGAATTCTATTTGCGCCTTTTTGTGTAATACCTCCAAATCGAAAGGTCTTTCTTTCAGAGTCCTTGTTTAGGTAAGTTGTGCGGACTTTACGATCCAAAAATTTTGTTAGTACACAAACTCTTGTTTGAGGGTTATCTAAATGTCCGGCTAGGCTACGGACGGAGCAGTCTAGAAAGCGAGCAATTTCCTCAATAACAAGAACCATTTTGCAAGAATGAATATTTTGGTAAAAATTCTGTCCTTTTATACACACATGTCGGTCACTCGACAATTCTTTGTAACACAATCCTCGCATAAATCAAACTTTACAGTGACCCCATTTTCATATCTCACTAATTTATCTTCCGAATGGAATAGTTTTTCTCTACATTCTTTACAGAAATAAAACTGAAGTACATATTTTGGTTTGGTAAGCTTCCATAAATTTTTGTCAAAGACAAAATACATAGGTTTGCGAGAATTTTCCTCAGACATTAGAAATGTTTGAATGAATGAATTCGACGACTATTTATACTCGTCCCACGACAAAAACTAATTAATCATTTTATTTACAATGTTTTGCACAAATATATCAGGGTCATTAATCTTGTCTAACATTTTAAGATATTGAGTGAATGTATAGCCTTTCGAAAGAAAATAAATAAAAGAAATACAGTGGTGAGCACAACAATCAGAAGTGAGAGACTGGTATGCTCTCAAATTCCTAACAACAGCAGAAAAATTTTTTAAAAATGAATCAATAATGCATATGCTTGTGGGTAAATTTAAACTATCAAAGTAGACCACTTGCTCACTTGTTTGTACATAAATTGAAATCCAGTGGGAACCTTGATATCCTTGGGGGTCCAGGTTTACAACTAAAACTTTTCCTTCTATAGGGTTGGGCAGATTGTTACACGGGAAGCATCCTTGGAATAGGTGGCTGGTTTGTGGGTTTGACCTCAATATTGTTGTTATCTGGGTGTTGTACATTATTTTTATAAGTTTTTAGCCAAAAAATTGAGCGAAGTTGGTAAATAATTAAGCTTGCTATGAGCATAATATATAGGCAAATCAGACCCCAACAAAAGACATGTCCATATATATCCCTAGGTGTTTCATTACAGAGCGAAGGAAGGTTTTCAAAAGGGAACGTGGCAAAGTTAGGTGAAGAGGCCGATATTCTTGGTTGGGTTGTATTTTTCTTAGGGTATCCCATTTTATTTAGATACTCCGCATACTCAGGAATCTCTTGTAATTCTTCCATAGCTTCTTTAGTTAGTCCAATACACGGAGTAAATATCCGAATTAAAAATAAAGTCACTAAAATTCCTTTCATTTATTCAAATGGTAGTGTCACTTGCTATTGTCCGGTTTTTATCTAGCATTATAAGGGAGTCCGCCTCACCCATAACAACGAGCATGACTCCGCCCTCGGGGACCGGTTGACTAAATTTAATATGCACAGCTGTAGTTCCATTCTTTATTAGGTCAAATGTCCCACTATTATCATCCCCACTGTTTGTCAAATTAAAAACGTAAATACAGTGAGTTTTTCCAAACTGTTGGTAAGTGATTCCATTATTTTCAGAGGAGTTTGTCAGACCTGTAGCCTCATTCATATCATGAAATGCCCTTACATATCTCCCATTTTTATAGTCAAAGTCATAGGGGGCCTGGGGGTATGGTCTTCCGTTGGCAATAATACTAATTTCTCTAACATTAAAATGTTGGAAATTGAAGGGACTCCTTGCTATTGTACCTACATAATCCGAGTTTGCAACTAGACCAAGGGTAATTCTTCTGGGAATTTGGTCCATGAACAAGTTTGCGTTAAATTCATATCTACCCTGGCTTATGAAAAGAGGTTTCATCATAGTCTTTCTTATTGAATATCTTGCTGGTTTAGTTTCAAGTTTTTTAGCAATATCTAGAGAGAGCCCGTCCATAAGATCAACCTTTTTGACGTACAACTTACAGCTTACAATTTCAAAATTGTAAGTTATTGGTTGGTCAACTCCAAGTACTGGAGGGGCAATTAATACAAATTTCATGTCATTTGGAAGTATTTCAACATCAATTTCGCAGTGATTTATTAGATAGAGAGGTTGATTGAATATATCTGCATCAAGTTTAGAAATGAATTGTGCAGTTTTACTTGAAGAAAATAAATTTTTTCTTGTATTGTACGCTGAGCCATCCTCAAGTTTCAAGTCCGAGTCATAGAAATAACCTGCAGCGTTCAAATGAGAACTTTTTGCCCCTTGCGAATAAGATAATTCGTGAGAAAAATAAGTCTTGTAGGCGTAAAGTGAGTTTGAATTAAAAATTTCCCTCCCATTTACAGTAATTCTCATATTATTAATAAATGTCTGACCTATTAGTTGTATAGGTGCTACATTATCTGTAGCAGCCAGTTTGACCAATTTTCCATCTTCACTTTCCTTTTTTATACGAAATTCTGTAAACAGGTAGACTTTTGATAGATCTATGTAATTTTGACTACTATGAATCTTAAAATGAATGGGTGTATCAGTAACAGGATTACTTGGTAAAATTTCAAAAACTTTGGATGAAGAAATGCTTACATTTGTTGGTGGGACTTGGAAAAAATCAAGAGCATTTGTAATAGAATTTACACTATCACGGTCAATTTTATGAAAACTCATTTTTAATAAAAACCAAAGGCGTCAGATTTTAATCGTTTTCTTTTAATAACTGTTTGTTGACTGGGGATTGGTTTCCTTTTTATACCCCTTCCAGATCCAAATTGTTTAGGTAAACCTCCTTTCTCAAGCACAGTATCTATCCCCTTCTTCCCTTCACTGACAAGAACTTCTTTTATAGGTTCTCCTTGAATGACCCTTCCCAATGCACGTTGACCTGTGTTTAGTGCCTCCTCCGAAACAGTAGTGCCTACACGCCGCATAATTGGTAGGAAAAATCTCCAAAGTCCTCTCATAATATCCCCAATGCCTGCTCCCCTTTGACCATAGCCTCTCTGAAAGGGAGCTGCACCTTTAAAATAATCATCAGTAACTCCTCCCCCTTTCATTGGAAGAATAAAATCGTCATAACTCACAGTACTTGTATCAAATAAAATGTGCACCATTTTTAATTTGTAAATGAAAATCAGAAATTTATCACCTTCTTAAATATTAGGACCAGGAGCACTGTACCGAATTCAAATGGTACAGGTCGACCATTATCCATTGTTCTCAGTTCAATCTCAATCTCATTAACTTCTTTTGGTAATACTCGCGCATAAATTGGTGAATCATATATTTTCTCATAATATTGTCCTGGGGTGGCTCCAGCTACAGAAACAACTCTTAGGAGTGAACTAAGTGAATTCCCTATAATCATACTTTCAGTAAGTCCTTTGGAATATACAGCGAAACTTGAGAAACCTCCTCGTAAATCACACCCGTACTTGGCAATTTCATTGTTTAGTACCATATTTGGATTTTGAAATCCTAATACATAACCTAATTGATTGGAAAAGGAAACATATTTTATGCTTGGGTGTGTGAATGTGACTTTGAACCGTTCAAAGTCACTATGATAAAATAATTCTATTGAATCTATAATTTGCTTTTGTGTTGTCGAGTCTACTTTGTTTATTTTACCATATTTCTTTACAAGGATGGGCATATTTGGTAAATAATTTATCCTTGTTTGAGGGGTTACTTTCTGACCAAGATTTGCAAGTACATGGGTAAGTACTCTTTCATATTCTTCAGTCCATAAAGGGTCATTAAATGTAGCTTCAGGTTTAGGGAGTTGTGGAAGTTCGTTTGAAGATTCAGCTGAAGATGTGGGAGATGGAGTTCTTGATTCTTCCTCGTTATCTTGTGTTCGAGAAAGAGAAGTGGGTAAAGAAGGTTGTATTGACTTTGGTTGAGGAGTGGGTTTTGGTGTTTGTGGTGTTGTAGGCTTTGAAGGTTGTGGAGTGGGTTTTGGAGTTTGAGGAGCTGGTTTTGGTGGTTGAAGAGAAGGTTTTGGTGGTTGAGGAGTGGGTTTTGGAGGTTGAGGAGAGGGTTTTGGTGGCTGAGGAGATGGCTGTGGTGTTTGAGGTGTTGTAGGCTTTGGAGGTTGAGGAGTGGGTTTTGGTGGTTGAGGAGCGGGTTTTGGTGGTAGAGGAGAGGGTTTCGGAGGTTCAGTTGAAGGTTTAGGTGGTTGTGGAAAGGGTTTCTGTGTTTGAGGAGTTGGTTCTGATAGTTGAGGTTTTGGTGGTTGTGGGACGGGTTTTGGTGTTTGAGGAGTTGGTTCTGGCGGTTGTGGTGCGCGTTTCGGAGGTTCAGTTGAGGGTTTTGGTGGTTGTGAAATGGGTTTTGGTGGCTGAGGAGAAGGTTTTGGTTCAGGAGCGGGTTTTGGTGGTTGAGGAGCGGGTTTCGGAGGTTGAGGAGTGGGTTTTTGTGTTTGCGGAGTTGGCTCTGATGGTTGAGGGGTGGGTTTTGGTGGTTGAGCAGAGGGTTTTTGTGATTGAGGAGAGGGTTTCGGAGTTTGAGGTGTTGTAGGCTTTGGCGGTTGTGGAACGGGTTTTGGTGTTTGAGGAGATGGTTCTGGTGTTTGAGGTTTTGGTGGTTGAGGAGAGGGTTTCGGAGGTTGAGGGGTTGTAGGCTTTGGAGGATGTGTTGGCAGAGGAGTGGTAGGTTGAGGGGTGGGTTTTGGAGGTTGAGGTGTGGGTTTAGGAAGATCAGCTGAGGGTTTTGAAGTTTCTGGAATAGGTTTTGAAGGTGAAGGTTTTGGAGGCTGAGGTGAGGGTTTTGGAGGTTGAGGGGTCGGGATTATTTTGTTAAGTTTAGGAGATGAACTACGGGATTCTAGTTCCCTTTCTGCAGAGGATGAAGGGGATTGGTCTCTAAGTTCTCCTTCTTCCTCTTCGGCCGATGAGGAACGAGTTGGCATTTTAAGTTCTCCTTCAGGGGATACACTACGTTTTGGTCTGCGGACACTTGGAAGTTTGACTAGTGTCTCGGGTTTTTCCAAGGATGATCCTTCTATAGCTCCTACTTGGTGTTGTAAAGTAGATAATAAAAATTGATGTAAATCTTCTACAGTGGTGAGTGAACCTTTGGGAACTGGTACACGAATAATACTAGCCCTTCCATCGTTTTTAGTAAAATGGATGTCAATCCATTGCTCGTCAAGAGTACCAATAGTTGAGGGCCATGAGTACGGATAACTTATACTATGCAGACCACATACCCAGTCTCCAGAAAAATATAGAGGTCTAGGCAGATGGACGCGAAATTTGTTTGGTCTATTATCTGGATAATCGGAAACATTACTAGGAAGAAAAACAAAGAAAGTATTTGACATTTTTATCAAAATGAAATAATGAACAATTAGATGAGCTTTTATACTAGTTGGGTCTCGTGGATCCATTCTCGTTCAGGATAGCCTATAAATTTCACCAAAAGATCGTAAGTCCCATCCGGTCTCTTTTTCTTTCTTACAACCTTTTCTATTCTATATTCAGTATCAGCATCCTTACGAACGCGAGCTAATTCCTCTCCGTAAAACGATCCTTTGAACTTTTCACCTTTATCATCCTGGACTTTGTAACGAATTGGGTGAACATGTCTCTTAACATTTTCTACTTGGAGTATTTCATCACCCCAGTTTGGAATATAACCCTTCTCAAACACTCCTTTTCCAAGACTCATTCGAACATAATCTCCTTTTTTAAGTTTTGGCGTTGTCTTTTTATCTGAAAAAACATCTCCATATACCTTCTTCCATACTTCCTGAGCATTGTCAAAATTAACATCAATAGGTCTCATACCATGTACCCTACTTTTTGCCTTATTTATTCCTTCTAAAATTCCAGGGAGGACTTGAATCCAGTCTAATGTCTTATTTTGGGCAAAATAACGGTAAATACGTTGTTTAATATGTCTAATAGCCCTTTCAGCTAGTGCTGCTTTTACTATGGAATGAGTTGGTTCCATTTTGTGAATTTCCTCATTTTGAAAAAATTCGTTCATTTGAGAATTTTTAAATTCTTTTCCCTTATCCGAAAATATACGATGTGGTTTCATAGGCATTTGTTTTATTAACTCATTGAACGCGGTTACCATATTCTCTGCAGTTTTTGATTTTACAGGCACCCCAAATATTCTCTTAGATAAAACGTCAATTCCCAAAAGTAAATATTTATTCCCTTTGTTATGTCTTGCGATTGCTTGAAAATCAGCCAAATCTACTTGGACGTCTGTCATAAAGCCTGCAGGTATTGTCAAGGCTCTGTTAAAATGAATACGTCTCGGTCGCATTAAAGTATATGTTCTGTGCCCTTCTAAGTAATCTTGCACAACGTTTTTAGGTATATGTTTGAGTACTTTTCTAGCCTCCTTCCATAGTCTATCCACACCTGAAAAGGCGGCTGGAGACTCTGGATTATTGTACAAATCTTGCAAAAGTTTAGTATAATCAGCCATTTTTACCACAATGAAGGTTTAAATGATTTGTTACTTGCTTTGCGTTTGGCTTTTATAAGCCTCTGCATCCACTCTTTGCTTGCTCTTGCGGATTGTTTTTTCGTAACGGGTTTGACTCTTTTTAACGTTAAGAAGGGGCTTTCGTCGGGACCCTGCCATTTTCGTTTTAATTTTTGACGTTTTCGAATGTCATCCTCTTGTCTAGCTTTTAACATTGCTGATTGGTCTAGTGGGATTTTTAGTTTTCTTATACCAATTCTTTTTAATTCCCTTTCCTTTTTCCCTTTCCTAATATTTTCTAGCCTTTGATCCTCTCTTATTTTTCGCAAGTTTTCCTTTTTCTGCTCTAACTCATCAATCCTTTTCCTTTTATCTTCCTCAATATTAATATACTGTAACCTTTTTGTGCCTTTTGGTGGTGGTAGTGGTGGTTGTGGAACATATGTAACCTCTTTATGGTATTGTGGTGTATAAGGTATTTTTTGTTCTCTGATAGCCTTCTTCCTTTCTAAATATTGTCTTTTCTTTTCCTTCTTTCTATAGTCATCAAAACCATCATCACCATCAATTTCTTTTTTAATAGGTTTAATTTCGTAATCTGTCAAATGTCTCCTTTTGTCTGAACCTTCTTCTTGTACCCTTTTCCTTTTAGATGGTCTGTAATAGGTAGGAATAGATTTTTTCGGTTTTAATGTAATTGTAGGTTTAATGTCTGGTTGGATAGGTGGTATAATGTTATAAGATGGTGTCTCTTTTGGATACGAACTAAAGGACATATCATCACTCATCCATATATTATCGTCGTCTTCCCCAATATTTGAAGCTGGAAGGGAGGCTGTAGTATTCATAATTGCACCCTTTGGACTAGCAACCATCTCCACCTTAACTGGCCTATTTTGCTGCTCGTTTCTTAATTGCAAATATCGCCTAAGTTCCTGATTATAGTGCACATTTTTTGCACTAGGTGTCTCCCTTTTGAATTTTGTTTTCTCTAGACCTTGACGAATAAAATCCAAGTTTGGTTCCCCTGAATCTTGGGTTGTCAAACCCTTGTAAATTTCCTCTGGAACTAAAATAAATTTATTTGCCATAATTTTAATTTTAGATTATGGGTTAGCATGGCTTTTTATAGTCAGCATCCTAGCCATTTCAATGAGAACGGGTGTTAAGAGGGCTGCAAAGACTCCCACTCCATCACCTTTTTGATTAATAACATGTCTGGCTCCCCTTTCGCTCCTAATCCTACTCAAACTTCGTACAAATTCTGCATGGGGTAATAATCTTTTCTTTTGACGAGTTGTAAGTTTGAACCTCTCTTTTACTATGTTCAAACAAATTTCAGCTAATGCTAAAAGTTGATCACTATTTGACAATTTTAAGAGTCTTTTCCTTTTTCTCCTAGATTTGGTCTTTGACAATAAATGTAAAAATTTTAAGTTTTCAGAAATTAATTGGTTAACCATTTTTAGGAAAGAAAATAATCTTTTCATCATCTTCCTTAAATATGTTGGTCCTAAGACGAAGGGTAGGATCTGAGGAAGCATGCATATCAATGAGCAAGTAACCATATGGTTGCTTGGTTGCCTGCCTATATGAGTCTAGAAAATAGTCCAACTGTTTTGGAAATAGGTGCACCCCTATATTTCTGATGGATAGCATTGAATTGGGTGCCCTCATTAACATGAGGTACTGAGAATTTTGTCGTGCTACTTTGATTTTCTTATCGAATAAATTTTGTGTAACAAAAATTATAGAAAAATTTTGATGATGAGATTTTTTGGTAAATAATTCAGATAGATATTTTTCATCAATAGAAAGATTCAAATCATCGAGAATTAGTAAAAGAGGCTTAGGATATTTTTTAATTAGGTCCTCAGGTGGAACTCCAGAAAATACATCAACTCCGGATTTTTGCAAGAGAGGTACAATATTGTTCATTTCGCCGAAACAATAAAGTATAGACTTTGGCTTAGGGTGGATTAACTCTTCGGATTCCGCAATAAGTTTCAATAAGAGTGTACTCTTTCCACTTGAACTAGGACCAGATATTATCATACCAAAAGGTAATTTAAATTTTAAATCTTTATTCGAGAAAGCTAATGAATTCATAATGAATATTTATGGATATACGAAATTTTCACTTAAATATCATTTTAATCGGTTGGAATGCCTGTCACTGATGCGTCTAAACTCTGGAAGAAATCGTCCAACTCATCCATTGTTGGAAGGTTATCCAAGGGTTGAGGTATCTGTGAAACTTCTTCGGGTATTGTGGGAAGAATTTGGGCAGGTTGCGGTTCAGCTGGTTCAGTTTTGGGGCAATGAATCTGAGTAGTATCATTGTAAGGTACATTAAAGACTCGGCCTTTGTTCTTTACTTTGAAGAAGCAATGACCTGGTAAATCGTATAATGAATCGAAGGGAACAAATCGACTTCCTTCAAAGCGGGTGCAATAGACTACAACCCCTTCCTTTACTATAATAAAATCCAATTCAACTTCTGTGCTCTTGCACTTACGACATTTCCCTCCTTGGTCGTAAGGAAGAAACCGAGGAGTTGTATATCGGACACTGGAGATTGTAATCCCTGTAGCTGAGATGTTAAACTCAACTTCAGGTAATATTTTTGGGAATTTTATATCGGACATTTTGATATAATGAGAGATTTTCCAAAAATTCATCCCTATTTATACCCCAGATAGATGGTGAAGTGTAATAATGACAAATGATACAAATACATTTCACCAAAATACATTTCGGTCAAATGTCCATAACTGAGTATTAAATTAGAGAGGAGTGAGATGTACACTAAAGTGAGATGTACATTAAATTAGGTGTAACTATTGAAAACATAAGTGAGATTTGAATTAGAAAGGAATGAATGGAGAAATTGAGCAATTAATTATACATACTCCCTAGATGTCAAACTTAGAGAATGTGATGAGGTGTACACTATAGTGAGGCATACACTAAATTAAGTAGTATACATAAGGTTAGAATAAGAGATTTTTTTGCGTGCGGCGCTGAAAAAGGAAGAAATCTGGCTTACTAAAACCCCAAAGGGTGTTAACTACTAAATACCATCCTTTTGGACTAGCTACTGAATTTGATAATGATTTAGTGAAATAATTATCAAACCTCTCCTAATCAACTTTGGTCTCGGTTTTATTAAAACCTCGACCTCGACTTTACTCAGGAACTACACTACTCAAACCCTACCCTGATAATTACAAGTATTTTTTACCCCAATAAAAACATCTTTTTTTAATCTTAACACCCTATATCCCTATAAATAAAAATTAAACTTTTTTTTCTCAAACAACACATCCCACGAAAAAATATATATAATAAATATTTAAAAAAAAAACTATAAGATTAGAAAATTTTGAAGCCCCGATCCGAAACCAAACTTTTTCGACCCGAACCCCTGCCCTAGAAATTATTAAGAGGAATCTTTCAATCCCTCTTTTAAACCCTCTAAAAATCCCAACGCCCCCATATCCCTCCAAATAAATAAAAATCAGAATAAATAATTAAAAAATAATGAAAACCCGACCCTGTCAATCCCTCCCACATTTTTAAATAATAAAAATAAATTATTACAAATAAATAAAAAACAATTATAAGACCTAAGGAATTTTCTAAAACCAGACCCGATTTTTCCCCAATCAATTAATAAATAATTAAAAATTAAATGAATAATTTAAAAAATAATACCCTTGAAAATTTTGAAAACCCGACCCGAACCCTAACATTTTCCCTTAATCAAAAAATAATTAAAATTATTTAAAAATAAATTAAATTATTAAAAAATTATATACAAAAAAAGGCTTTTTGCCTATAATATTTCTTAGAAATAAAGAATGGTGGGAGGTTTTTCTTAAGAGGCGGCAAAAAATAGGTCAAAAGAAAAATTTTTTATTATTCAAAACAAAAGGATTATTTGGGAAGAAAAATAAAGGATTTGGAAGGATACGCTGCGGGAAGCATTTGCATAATATGGGAAAGTGTCTATAGGTTTTGGTTAGAGGAAAAGAGAAGAAGAGGTTGGATGGTGAGAAGAGGGAAAGAAAAGCATCTTTAATTTTGGGTGGGTACCTTTTATTAGAGAGGGGTGGGTGAGGGAAATAGAGTCTCAAAGCCTTTTGGTTGGTGGGGAAGGGGCCGGGAGGGAAATGGCTTTTTGATTTTGATTGATTAACTAAAATCATTTTTGACAGGCGACACGGGCGCCGGACTAACTACTATTTTAATTTAAAATTTTTTTTTGCGGAATTTTTATAGAGACACCTATTTTTGTCTTCCTTCCTTAAATTTTTGATATGAAAATTTTTTTTTGGGGGAAAAATTTGGTAAAAATATTTTTTAATTCAATTATTATTTTTTAAACAAATTTTCACTCTCACTCCCTTCTCATTATTTTTTAGTTTTAGTAACAAAACAAAAAATATTCTTTTCCGCCATTTCTTTCAACCAATTCCCTTAAATAATTACTTTTTTTGTCTCCTATTTTAGCGTACAAAAATGAGCAAATGACCAGTAATTTGGAAAAAAAAAATTTTTTTTTCGAAGCAAATCTCTCCCCCAAGTTTTATATAATTATTTTTGTAAGGGAGAGAAAATCTCTTTCTCTTGTTTATATCAACAATAAATAAATAAAAAATTACCCTTCTCATCATCTCATTATTCCAATCCAGTTAATCCTTGGAATAAAGTTGAACAAAAAAAAGGAGAAATTACAATAAAAAATAATTTAAGCTTATTTGGTTAGAAAATAATTATTTTTTGGATTAAAAATTGGGGGGAGAGAAGAGGGTTAAAAAAATTTTGAAAATTAAATAAAAAAAATTTTTTTTTTAAATTTTTGCGGACATTTTTTGCGGACTTTTTTAATTTTAAAAATTTCTTAATTTCTTTTCAGCTTTAAAAATATCAGTAAGAACAACAGAAGTAGTTAGACCAGTTCTTCAACACTTATATGCAGCAACTCGAGGTCCTAATCGTTTCAATGCGCCAATAATTGTTCATGCGGTTTATTTTAAATAGCAAATTTAATTAAAAAAAATTTTTTTGTAGAATACTTTTCAAGGCGCAGGATTGGGTTCAGAGGTAATGATTTCCTTATAATTTGTAAGGGCACTAGATGAAGACTGACGGGTTTTTTGTGGGACTTTTTTTTGTAGATTTTGTTTGTGGACGTTTTTCCGTGGACCTTTTTACGGATTTTTTTGCGGTCATTTATTGCTGATTTTCTATATACCTATATAAAATACGTCTATTAAGTGTCCGCAGAAGTCTCTTATTAAGTGTTCTGCTAAAAGTCCCCAAAAGGAAGTCATAAAAATGTCCGAAAAAAATGTCCGCAAAAAACCTTCAGTCTTTAATAGTGCTTTTTTTTAATTTTATTTTTTCTCTCTAATTTTTAAAATTTTTTTTAGAAACCAGTAGATATTGTTCCATTTCTCGAATCTGCTCATCAATTATTACCTGAATCAATTCTTTCCTTGGGATGGACTACAAGTTCTTTTGAAAAAGGAGGAGGAGATTGGACAGCTTTTAATAAATTGGATTGGCAACAAGCTTTTAGACTTTTACAATTACTTAGAGCTATGGAAAGGATAGAACCTATTCTCTTAAATATGAGGCTTAATGATGCTGTACATTCTGCTGAGGTTTTTAAAAAAATTTTTGAATTTTTGGTTTTTTGAATTTGCGGACAAAGTTTTGCGGACAAAACTTAAACCTATTGAAATTTTCGAATTTTAACAAACGGTACTTGTTCGTGACTAGTACCCAAATTTATTTCACGTCAAAACTTTTGAGTTATGTTAGTATAAATATAGAAATCAGGGATGGGTCGGTGTTGAGAAAATTTAGGGTCGGGTTTCATCTCTGGTTTTCGAAAATTTCCCTTCGGGTCGAAACAAGTCAAGGTTTTTGGTTTAAAATATCGGGTAACCCAACTAAACCCTGATAGAAACATAGTTTTGGATGTCCGCAAGTTTTGTCCGCAATTTATACAAATATAAGTTTCTTTCTTAAAGGTTTTGGAATGGCTCTTAGGCATCGATTCTCCTCCAATTTATTTAGTTTTGCGTGGAGATGTAAGTGATGTTGTTGATTCAGATTCACCTTTACGTAGATTGGCAAGAATTGGAATTGAAGAAAAAAATGTTAAAAAGAGACGGCTTTTATTTGATTTGGATGAAAGTTGGAGAAATCGTATAAGAAGGTTTGTGGCCCTTTCAAAATCTGGAGGTGATGACAATGATGAGGAATTTAGACGGCAACAGAGTAATAAGGTTGGGATTTTTTTCTAATTTTTGAAATATTTTGTAGAGTTGACATTTTGAAATATTTTTTATTTTTGGCATTTTGAAATAAAAAATTCTTCCCCCAAGGGTTTTCCTTCCTCTTCCCACTGGCTCAGTCTTCAATTTCCTTCTTCAAATCCAGCTGCTGGACGTTCTTCCTCTCCCTTTCTTTCCTCAACTGCTGTTTTAAGCCCTAAAGGAGTTGCCTTTTTGGGTTGGCCAAATGCTTTGCTTTTGTATGATTTTGGGAAATTTGATGAGGAAAAGGAAGAAAATGCTTCTCCAAAATTTAAAAAACAATTGGTTGAAGGACGTTTAATGTTTGTTACAAAAAGGCAAACAAAACAAAAAACAATTTTGCCTCAAAGGAAAAGTGGAATGGTTAATTTTTTAAATTTTTTATTTGATTTGATCAAGTTTTTAAAGGTTATTTACTTGTTTGATCAAAAACCAGAATTTTTAAATTCTCCACGGGTACCTAATTCTATTCAGGTTTGTTTATGTTTTTGTTTGTTGGCATAAGCGGCCCTTGAATTTAAAAAAATTTTTGCGGACAAAATTTGCTGACTTTTTAAAATGTGCTTTTTTATTTTGTTGACAATGGGGTGGGTTATCCTTATATTAATTTATAATTTTATTTTGCCCACTTCTGTTAAACCGAGGACCTAAAAATAATGATAATAATTGCGAGGGTTCTCTTCCTTCATGTTTTTAAAAAGTCCGCAAGTTTTGTCCGCAAAGAAATTTTATTTTTTAAGGCATTTATTGGATATGATGGACGTGTTTCTTTAGAAAATAAAAATTTAAATAAAATTGGTTTGTCTGAATTTTATGCAAAAAGTTCAACAGCACAATTGCCTCTTTCAAATTGTTATGGTTTCAAATTGTTAGATAAAGGGTGGAGAGTTGAAATGGAGGTTTTATTTTTTTTATTTGAAAAATTATTTTTAAATTTTTGGAAAATTTTTTCACAAGTTTTTCTTAAAAATTTTGCAGATTTTTAGGAACATAAAAGAAATTAATTTTTTTTTTAAAAGGTTTGGACAGAAGAGTGTTTTCTAAATGATGAATTTAACGAGACAACAAAATTTTTAAATAATGAGGACGATAAAAGATGGATAAGTCAAAGAACGTTTGTACAATTAGATACTCCTGTTAATTCTAAGTTTGTGAAAATTTTTAGAAATTTTTTTTTTGAAAAATTTTTTTTTCTGAGAAAATTCTTCGAAATTTTGGGAATTTCTTTTAATTCAAAAAGTTTGAAAATTTTTTGAAAAATTTGAAAATTTTTTAAGAAATTTTAATTTAATTTTTAAAGTAAAAAACGTCGTAATATTGCTGTTGGTAAAAGCGGTGATGGTGCTATAGACTTTTTGGCAAGAGATTTGTATTATAACAATTCATTGAGGAGAACAAATTTTGTGGGGCTACAGTTTATTTTTATTTTATTATTTTTAAATTTATTTTTATAGAAAAAATTTTTTTATACAGTCGGACCTTACTTTTAAGATACGTTTTTAATTTTTTTTTGATTACTAGGCGTTGATAAGCGTAACGCGTTTTAATGCCAAAAAATTATGGGGTTCTCTTCCTCTTTATTCTTCTAAAGAAAAGTCCGCAAATTTTGTCCGCAAAAATACCCTAATATTGTCAGAATGCCAAACAAGGGGGAAAAGATGTCAGGATATCAAAACCCACTTAAATAAAGTTTAGGGAATTTTTTTTTTAATTTTAATTAAAGAAAACTTCATTGTAAGGTGCGATTGATCTAAGAGGGTTATAATAGCGAGGTCTGACTGTATACACTAATACAAATTTTTATTTATATTTTTAAAAAGCCATCCATTTTTCAGTCAAAATCCATTTGCGCCTTTTCACTTGTCTTCTCTTTAAAAAATTATTTTTCTGGTTCTAATAAAAAAATTTTTTTTGGTCCTTAACAATTGAAACCAGAAAAATTGAATTTTAAAATTTTGTGCTTTTTTGTAGTTTATTTTGATCTCCTAATTTCCAAAAATTTTTTTCTTGTTTTTTAAAAATTTTTAAAAATTATAAAATTCGCTGTTTTTTTTGGCGTTTAAAAAGTTGGTGTTTCATAGATTACCACTTTGAAATTATTTTTTCTTTTTTACATTTTGACATTTTTACTGGGTAATTTTCGAAATATCTACATAAAACTTTGGTCATTTTATTTTTATGTTCGAGATTCTTTTTTATTTTTTTTTCTGAATTTTAAGACTGGGTATCTTTTAAGATTTTTTTATAGTTTAAAGGTCTTGTTATTAAATGAAAGAACAAGAAGAAACTGTTGAAAATAGCAACAATAATGAGGAAATTGAGACTTTCAAAGAATTGGTTTATTTTTGATTTTTAAAGGACATTTTTTTTATTTCAAAAATCTTTAGGGAATAAATGAAGAATTATGCAGTGCTTGTGAACGTATTGGTTGGAAAAAACCTATGCCTATACAGCAAAAAGTTATTCCTGTTGCCTTAAAGGGTAGAGATGTGATTGGTTTGGCAGAAACTGGGTAAGAGGTTTTTTTTGTTAATTTTTGGGTGATTTTTGGGTGATTTTTTTAAGTTTAGGAAATCCTTGGGGATCTCGAAATGGCCTCGTTCTTTATACATCAAGACAAGAATATTTCACTTTCAACTGTCCTCAGATATTTTTAAGTCCTTAGGCCCGTAACCATGATTTTTTCGGGAGAGAGGGGGCCAAGGGCCTGCCTGTCCTCTCTCATCGATCCACTCTCTCACCTAGCATAAACCCATTCTACCACCCAATTAATGAACCATGGACCTCATCTGTCAACTATCGATTTTTTCTAGTTCTGGCAAAACTGCTGCATTTGCTCTTCCGATACTTCAATCCTTAATGTCCAATCCACAGCGTCTCTTTGCCGTTGTATTGGCTCCTACGAGAGAATTGGCATTTCAAATTTCGGATCAATTTGTGGCTTTAGGTGCAACTATCGGCCTCCAAGTTTGTATGTTTTTTAGTAAATTTGAAGAGAAATTTGCAAACTTTTTTGAAGCTACAATTGTTGGTGGTATTGATATGTCAACACAAACATTGTCTCTATCTAAAAGGCCTCATGTTATTGTTGGTTAGTTTGTTGAAGGGGAATTTTGAACTTTATGAGCTCGTTTTCATCCTACCCTGTTTTTTTATTGAATATTAATGGGGGGGGGGGGGGGGGGCTGCTCTATTTTTGCAATCATCTTCCAAAGGGAAACATTATTAAAAAGGGGACTTTAATAAGTGTTCATGTAAGGACACACACTTATTTTAACCCCTTCCCCTGAAAGACCCCCTAATGCGCCTCTTGGCCAAGAGTATAGGGAAACGAAGCCTGAGCCTCCTAACTTTTAAAACGGGCCCCTAAGGTCACGGGAAATCGTGAATAATTCATAACGGGGCCTTTAAAGTTCAGAATTTCTATTTTTGTTGTTTTAATTGTTCATCTATTTTCAGCTACTCCTGGTCGTCTTGTTGACCACCTCGAAAACACCAAAGGTTTTGATCTTCGATCAGTCAAATATTTGGTTTTAGACGAAGCGGATAGAATACTTAATATGGATTTTGAATTGGAATTGGATAAAATTCTTAAAGTTATTCCAAATACAAGGCATACATTTTTATTTTCGGCAACTATGACGCACAAGGTTATTTTGTGAAATTTTTTTTTAAAAATTTATTTATTTTGAAGGTTTCGAAATTAGAAAGGGCCCATTTAAAGAAGCCTGTTCGTGTTGAATTGTCTACCAAATATCAAACAGTTAGCACATTGATTCAAAATATGCTCTTTATTCCCTTCAAGTATAAGGTTCGAGTTTTGCTTTTAATTTTATTGTTTCGTTTTGTGGGGATTTATTGGCTTTTTTTTATTAAAAAGGTCGTAGTTTATCCAACCAACTCATACTCTTTGAAAATAAATTAAAATAAAAATAATTTTCCCCTAACGGGTTCGAACCATGTTCCTAGGAAAGAGCTCTTTGGATGGCATTAATGTTGAATTTTTAGGAGGCTTATCTAGTCCACGTTTTGAACGAAAAAGCAGGCAATACAGCAATAGTTTTTTGTTCAACATGTGCAAGTTCAGTAAAAATAGCTCTAATGTTAAGGCAATTAAGTTTTGGAGCAATAGCTTTACATGGACAAATGTCACAGGTTTTTTCTTAAAAATTTTCTGAATTTATTTTTAATTTTTTAGCCAAAACGTTTGGGAGCTTTAAATAAGTTCAAGAAAAAGGATCGTCCAATTTTAGTTTGTACTGATGTTGCTTCTCGAGGTCTTGATATTCCTCATGTTGATGTGGTTTTAAATTATGACGTCCCAACACATTCTAAAGATTATGTTCATCGTGTAGGAAGGACTGCGAGGGCTGGGAAGGTTTCTTGTTTTTTAAATAAAAAAATTTTCTGTGTCAAAATGTCAACTTTTTTCGAAAATGTCAAAGTGTCAACTTTTCAGAAGGTCAAAAAAAATTTTTTTTAATTTTTCAGTCAGGAATTTCAATCACAATAGTCACCCAATACGATGTTGAAATTTATCAAAAAGTTGAAAATTCTATTGGAAAGAGACTTGACCCGTTAGAAATTAATCATGAAGAAGTTATGAAATTGGTGGAAAGAGTTTCTGAAGCTGGAAGGATGGCTGCAAATGTAAATTTATTTTTTTATTAACTAGAGGTTTGGGGTTAATTTTTATTAACTAGAGGTTTGGGGTTAAACGCCTGATTGTGAATTTAAAAATACTTTTTGACCAAAAATGCATAAATAAAAAATAATTTTTCCTGGGTGGAAACCATGGACCTTGAGTTTGACATATTTTTTTTTCTGAGTTTTTTTATTTTCATTTTTCCCTTTACTTTTTTCTCTGTTTAAAGCGCTACAAAGAAATGTTGGAAGGAAGTAAAGGAGGTGGATCCAAAAAACATAAATTAATGTTGGGAGTAAATAATGAAGATGAAGATTTGGAACCAGCAAGAAAACGTCAAAAAGCTGTTTTAATGAAAAAGAAGAAGAATAGATGAGAGGGAAATTGAAAATGAATAAAAAGTAAAGTTTTTTTGTTTTTTAATTTTTTGGGCTCTAGTTTAGTTTATGAGTCCAATGTGTCCACTCGAGGTTCTGGTCTGGATTATGAATCCAATGAACATTAGAGTGTGTTTATAAATTTTAATTTGGATTTATAATCTATACAAGAGTCATTTTTGTTATTCTTTTGATTAAAAAAATTTAAAAGAAAAATTTAAAAAAATTTATTTTTGTTAATATTTACAATAGCTTAATATTTTTAAAATTTTATTAAGAAAAAATTTTTTTAATAATAATTTAGATAGCCAAAAAGAATTTTTTTTGAAAAAAGGAACATTTAAAAATGGCAAAGAAAACAAAGTAAATTTTTTTATCTTTTAAAAGTTTGTAAAAAATTTTTTCTTATTTTTTAGATATTTAGTTGTACGCCTGGTTAGTGTTATTTCAAATACCGCCAAAGTATGGGTTAGAATGAGAGAATCACCTGAATCTAAAGGAATATTTTATGATCCTGCAGGTTTTTTTTTGAAAAATTATTTTTTGGGTTCTTTTTTCTTTTGCGAGGGGTTAAAAAGTCCGCAGGTTTTATCAGTTAATTTATTTTTTGGTAAATATAGTGAAAAATATTTTGTAAAAAATTTTCGATTTTACGGAGGTTTCATTTATCAAATTCGATGTCCAGGGAAATTATTTTTTAATAATCAGGTAAATTATTAAAAAATTATTTTTTGAATTTTATGTATTTTATAAAATTCAAAAAGGGAAATTATTTTTTCCCAGGGAAATTATTTTTTGAATTTTATGTATTTTAAATGAAAGGAATTCTAGACACATACTTATGTTTAAGAAAACATGCATCTTGTATAAAAAGAAGCATGAAATCCTCGTAGATTTCTTTTTTTCTGATTAAATTTACTTGCGGACAAAACTTGCGGACTGTTTTAATTAAAAAGAAATTTTTTCTAATTTTTCTAGTTGGAAAAGAAGTTTTGTATTTGGAGAAGGAGCATATTAAAGGAAGAGAATCTTTGCCTCTGAGAGTTAAGGAACGTTTTGGATTAGAATAAAAAAAAATTTTTTAAAGTTTTTTGAGGTTATATTGGTATTTTTAATAATAAATATTTTTGTTTATTTTTAATTTTGATATTTTTTTTCGGTTTTTAACCGTTCTATAATTATTTTTATTTTTTTTAAACTTTAGTTGATGTAGCGAACTGTGCCCCCCATACGTCCGCAAATGTTTGTCCGCAAAACTAATTTGTTCGTCCGCAAATTACCTTCTCCCTCTTTTCTCCTCTTATAAAGTTTAAAAAAAGCTTCAAGGATTAACAAGGGTCAGACGAATAGAATGATGATATCTTCATTTGCGGATAAATGTTTGCGGACGTACGCAAGACAACATTTGCGGACGGATGGGGGCATAATGTATTAAACTTTTTAATTTTTAATGACTAGTAAGGAAAATGACTAAACAACAAGCAAAACAGCAACAACAACAACAACAACACCAATTTTATTCTTCAACTTTAATTGCTTCAATTAAAGATAACCAAATATTTATTCCTGCATTTGTTACTTTAATTATTTTGGTTATTACTTCTCTGGTATTTTTCTTTTATAAACGTAGCAAAGCAAAGGCTAATACAATTTTGATTATTGGACCGTCGGGATCTGGAAAATCTGCAATTTTTGGAAAGCTTGTTAATCATAGTATTTTTGTTTTAAATTTTATTTTTTAATAAGATAAGTTTTTGACTTGTAGGCAAAAAAAGATTTTTTAGTTGCTGGTTAGGGGGTACATGGTTCGACTTTGTCCAAGGAAATTATTTTTTAATTTATAAATTTTTAGTCAAAAAGTATTTTTATTACCCGACCGGGTTTTTTAAAATAATTTACACTTAATTTTTTAATATTTATTGCCCCATGCACTTCGAATTGTTGATGATTTAGAGGTCTGTGGTTCGAATTTGCTCGGGAAAAATTTTTTTATTTTTTAATTAACGAATTTTCGATTGAATTTTTAGTACTTAATCGGGTTCTTTAAGACCATTTTTATATGTTCTGATTTTTTAATTTATGGAGGGCCACGGACTCTGAATCATACTCGGAGGTCCATGGTTCGAACCCGCCCAGGGAAAATATTATTTTTTAATTTAATTTTTTCAACAGAAAATGAATGGTCTACAGTTTCTTCTGTTCAAGAAAACATTTATTCTGACTATCTTTGCAAGGAAGGATTGGACAAACCTTTCATTTTGGTAGATTATCCAGGTGCTGAAACCCTTCGAAAGGCTTTGTTTAATAAATGGTTTATTGAGGTTTTTTGAATAAATTAATCTTTTAAAATAAAAAAAATTTTTCAAAGCAAATTGATTCTGTTTGTTGTGTTATTTTTGTAGTTGATAGCGCTACTTTTTCGAAAAAGGTTTTTTTTGAATTTTTTAATTTCTGAAAAATTACTTAAGGACGTTGCCGAGTATCTTTATGATGTTCTCTATGAAACTAAAAATACAAAGATTCCGGTTTTGGTGGTTTGTAACAAACAGGATTTGGCTCATGCTAAGGCTGGACAGGTTCATATTTTTAAAAGTTTAATACTTAAAAAATTATGGAGCTCTTTCTTTTTTGGTGATTCGTGGGGGAGGGGGGGGGGTCCGTGGTTCGAACCCGCTCAGGGAAATTATTTTTTAATTTTGGAAAATGAATTTTATTCGATGAAAAATATTCTCTATTACCCAACCGGAGCTCCCAAGAAATAAAGAAAATTACTCGATTTTTAGAAAAACTGACATTTTTACCTCTGCCGTCTTGTCGTTTTTTTTAATTTTTAAATTAAAAAATATTTTTTTAAGTTAATTGAGAAATTAATTGAACAAGAATTTGGTTTAATTAATATTTCTCGTGAAGCTGCTCTTTCGCTTACTGAAGGTTCTGGAGATTTATCGTTGGCTGAACAACAAAAAATTTTGACAAATAATGGACAGGAATTTAAATGGGAAAATTTGAATGATGTTAAGAATAAGGTTTTTTATATAAAAATAAAAAATGTGAAATGAACAGGAAAAAATTCCACGCGTGTTCGAACCCGAGACCCCCCTTTTATGTTTGTGTGGGGTTTAGAGCTCTTTAGAATGAGCTTTTATTTGTATATCGGCTTTTTGACCCTAAATCAGCTTATGATCATTTCCACAATGGTTTGGTCCTGAATTCGATTTGTCCAGATAGTCATAACTTGGTGCAAAATCATCGAATCAAGTTGATTTTAGTGTTGCTTAAATGAGCTCTCACTTGGTTATGAAATTTTGGGATCACATGACATTTGGTGTCTTGAAATCTGAAAAAAATTTCTAGGGTCGTGGGTTCGAACCCGTGTGAGGAATTTAATTTTTTAATCTGCAAAAAACATGAAAAAACTCCAAAAAATCCTTAAGTCATTTTTACATTTTTTTATATTTTTAAGAAGGAACGTCCACTTTTTGTTGAATGTAGTGCTATTGAACAAGAAAAAGAAAATAATGAATTTTCTTTGGATCCTTTGCGTAAATGGATTGGTGAAAAATGTTGCTGTTTTTAGGAAGTAGAAGAGAAGAAATTAAATTGAAGATGACAATGATTTTTGGATGAGGGAGAGGTTTTTTTTAAAAAGTTAATTTATTTTGAAGGTTCGTTTTTTAGTTATAAAAAGATATTTTTTCTGTAAGACACAATAGGGGGCGGTTAAAAAAAATTTTTTTTGAAATTTTGGGGTATGTCAAAAAAATTTTTTGTCGTGAATTTCTGTAGAGTGTTGGCGTTAATTTTTTTTACTATTTTTGTGGGGACAAAAAAATTTTTTTTGAGGATTTTGAAATTAAATATATAACCGCCTGTACCGTTTACCATAATTATTTGATTTAAATTATTTGGAAATTTTTTTTTGTTTTTTTAAAGAAGAGCAGGAATGAATTTAAATATTTTTTGATATTTTTCAGTAACTATAAATGCTCTCCTTTTTAATTTTATTTATTTTTCTAAAATTTGTTGTAGTCTCATACTATCTCTACAATCTGAAAATAAATAAATGATATTTGAAAAAAAATTGTTAAAAATTTATTGGTTAGTCTCGACATTTGTGGACTAACTTTGCGGATTAAATATATTTTTAAAAAAAATTGTCCACGAATGTCGCAGAATACCATTTGATTTCTTTGATATTTTAAACAATTAAAAAATGTTTTTCTTTTAGATTTTAGAGTTTATTTAAAAAATTTTCAAATTAGAGAAAAATGGCTATTTTTGGTTTTCATGTGATCCTTACGCTTTTGTCCGCTAGTGTATTTGGCAAGATTCAAGGACGTTTGTCTCTATGTGATATTTTTGTGTTTAAAGGGTTTGTGAATTTTTTTGAAAATTTTTACAGAAATTTTATAAAAAAAATTTTAGTTTGTATTATTATCTACTTGAAGGAACATTGTTTCCGAGATTGGTCAAGCACAAACGAGTACAACAACAGAAGGGGAATTATCAAGGAGGAAATGGTAAAAGGCGTGGAATAAATACAAGGTTAGAAAAAATTTTTTACTTGGAGGGGTTGGAGTCTGACTGGCAGAGTCTGCAAGTTTTTATTCTTGAGGATTTCCATTAAACTCGCTGTTCTAGGTGTTTAGGCGTTTGGCCCTCTTTAAAATTTTATCAGTAATTTTTGTTCGAAATTTTTTTGTTTGCGGACTCATGAAAATGACAATGTTCTTATTCTTTCCTTCGCTTTATATTTTTAACCGTATAAAATTATTTTTTCCCAGTCAAAAGGCTACCAACAACAAATCCTCCATAGAAAAAATGGGAGAAGAACAAAAGGATCGTCTCATTCGTCTTCCTTTAAACTTGAATGCTTTAGAAGGTGTTCCATTTTTTGATTCACTTATTTGGACTTTTAATTACAGCTGTTTTGCTTTGTTTGTTTTTGTCTTGAGTGATTTGTACAATTTGGTTTTTCCGGAGAATAAAGGTTTGTTGAAATTTTGGAAATTTTAGAAGGGTGAAGTCATGGTCGAGAATTTAATCCCGAAAATTTATCCTCTTTGACCCCTTGGTTTTATTAGCGTTATCTCGGGTAAACCTTCATCTTGTTGACATTTCGTTCCATTTGTGAATTTGGTCTCATAGATATTCCTTAAGTCTTGCCCTTCCCTTGGTTACATCTTGCCTTCTCAATGACATTTCGTCCCATGGATGACATTTCATCCCTAAACTTTTTTTAATTAAAAGAATTTCTCACAATCAGATTTAAATGCTTCAATGATTTGGACTTTTTGTGCTCTAATTTTGCAAATACACATTTTATTAAATATTGCTTTTGAAAAAGTTTCTCTGGCTGAATTATTCCCTGAAAGAAATACGCTTATTTGTGCAACTGGTTTATTCTTTTTGGGATCTTTACTTTTTAATGCTTTTGCTGATCAATTTTTGGATATTGAAATTTCTAAAGGTTTATTTTTGATATTCTAGTGGGTTTGGAAACTTAGTGAATTAGGTGACATTTGATCCCATAGTTGAAAAATATCTGACCACCTTGACCCATCCCTGGTCGACAAGTGAAGGGATCCCGTCACGCATAATTTTTAATTTTCTAGATTAATCCCAGTGGCATCCGTTTTTATCTTTATTAGCTTTGTTATCAAAGTTAGAACGTGACGGGATTCCATGAGATTAATTCCAAAAATTGACAAAAACCCGACCTCTTCTATTTTTTAATTATGGGACCAAATGTCATTTAATTTACAAAAATTTTTTCCTTAAGGTTATCTCAACTTTATCAATTCTTTAAATGATTTTTTGCAAGAACATGGCTTTCAACCTTTATTCTCTTCAAGTTCACGCTCTCCCTTATTATTTCTAGTCTGTTTGGCTTTAATTTTTTCAATAATTTTGAGTGCTTTTTTCTTCCCTTTATTACAATATACGTCTCTATATTTTGATTTTTTTGAAGAAGAGGAGGAAAAGGAGAGAGGATTTAAAAACATTTTTGTGAGGTTTATTTTTTAAAATTTTTTTAATTTTTTATTTAAAATTTTTCTAGTTGTGTGCTTCATTTTTCATTTTTGGCACCAGTTGGAGTTTTGCTTCTATTTTTACGTCCTATTGTTGAACAAATTTTGGAAACTCAATTGTAAGGGTATAAATATTTTTTAAACTTTTTTCTTCAAATTTAGAAGAAAGGTTGCATTTTTGAGGAGAAGATGCTTCTCTCCATTTCCTCTCCATTTTTGTGGAAGGGGAATTTCCTGCCGATAAGCATCTCCCTCACTGCACTGTATATATATTTTTTTTAAATTAATTTTTAAAAATTAAAAGTTCGCTTGAACTAGTACCTTTTGATTTTTTAGACAAAATGACATTGGGCCCCATTAATATACTTTTATCAACATGGGTGAGAGAGGTATTTCACTGTTTTTTCCCCATTTTTTCTTCAAACTTAGAAGAAAGATTCCTCCGCTTGTCTAGTGGGAATTTTCTTGTTTTGTGGGGGTATTGGAAAAATATTTTTTTATTTTTTCAGTATCACTCAGGATCAATTAAAATCTCTTCGTCTCTTGGCCTTATTTATAACTTTATTTGCAAGAATTTATGCTTCACGAATTTGTTTACAAACATTTTTGGATAAACCTAAAAAAGTTTTGATTGAATATTCTTTTAGAAATTTGAAGGATGAAGAAAAACAGAGAAAGGTTTTTTTTAATTTAAAAAATGTCCACAAAAAATTGTCTGCAGAAATATATTTTTTGCGGATTTTTTTTGGACATTTTTCTGCAAATTTTGCGGACTTTTTTAGATTCAAAAATTTTCTTTTTTATTTAAAGGTAGCCAATTATGCCTCATATGCTTGTACTGCTGCTTTACAACATTATATGCCTATTGCTATTATTTTATCAATTGGATTAATTTTGAAGAATTTAGGTTTGGAATTGAGTTTTAAAGGGAATAAGAGTGGGATAGGTAATTGAAAATTTTTAAAACGTCGCGTTTGCGGACAATTTTTTGCGGACTAGCCTTTAAATTTAATTTTCTTAAAAAATTTTTCTTTTTTTAGCTGATGTTTCATTTTCTTCTCTTTTGTATCAATCAACAACACCTCCTTCAACAACAACAACTACATTATTAGATAAAAAATTTATTTTGTTAAATATTTTATTTTCAAAAGAATTTCATGAGCCTTTATGGACATTAGCTTTAACAACTTTAATTTGTGGCCAATGTTTGATTTGTCTGTTTGGTGTTATTATGAGGAAAACTAGTAGGGGAAGATAGAAAATTTGGTTATTTTGAAAGGAAAATTTTTTTTGAATTTTTTTTATTGTTATTTGCGTCAGAGTTCACTGCCCACTAAAACCCTTTCTCTGGAAACTAGAGTTTAAGCCACTTAACCAACGAAAAAATTTTGTGGTTAAACATTCTCCCCCCCCCCCCCCCCCCCCCCAAAAAAAAGGGCTGTCTATCCAATAGACTATCTAAAATCTTGTTGGTTGCAAATCCCAAAATAACTAGAAACTAAATATACGACAAAATATCCCATTTGTCACTGTATTGTTATTTTTGACTCTAATTTCCAAAAAAGGGGGTATTTTTTCAATCTTTAAAAATTTTATTGAATAAATTGAATCAATTTTTATTATTTTTTGTTGTTTTTTTGAAGCTCTGTTGTTTTTACAGAGATTAATTATTTTTTTTCATTTAAAGGAACACTTATTTTCCTTTGTCTTTCACTACTCTATTAATCGACTTTCTGTCATATTTATCGAGAAGTTTCCTTTTGTCTTTTTGATGTTTCGTGGAATACATTTTTTTAATAAATCTCTCCTTTGCCTTGTCTGCTCTGTTGTGTTTCTCTTTACTCTACTCTTTTAATCGACTTTCTGTCATATTTATCGAGAAGTTACCTTTTGTCTTTTTGGTGTTTCGTAGAATACATTTTTATTAAATTTCTCCTTTGTCGTGTATGTTCTGTTGTGTTTCTCTTTACTTTCTTTCTTTCTCTGCACTATTTTTTCTTTTGCCCCATCTCTGCGAACTATTTTTGTTTAAAATATTTACGGTACTTCTATAACAAATACTGTACCATGTTTTGAGATTCTAGAATTATTTTTTCAACATTTCTTCATTGATTTTCGTCATCAACATTCCCTCCCCTTTATCGCGTTTTTCTAAATTTCATGTTAATTTAAATATTTTTTTTTGTTTTAACTTATTTTAATAACACTTGGATGTCTTAATGTTGTTGAACAAAAATGGTTGACAAAGATTCGCCGTAGACGCCCAAATTGCAGGAAAGGAGCTTTGAAGACTTGGATCAAATGACTTGGATTATTTAAAGTCCGTACAAGGTTTGTTTGTTTGATTTTTCTTGATTCTAGGGTGGGGGCTTCCTGGGCTAGCTTCCTGCTCCCCTTGGTCCTTGAGTCCTATTATTACTTTGATTTATACCTGGCATGACGTGTCATGTGTGAGCTGAGTATGAAATTCCAGGTGTTGCTCAGGGCCTGTATTGTTAAACCGAGATAGGGTTTTGTCCAGAACTCCAGTTGACTTAAACGATACTCATGTATACTGGTTGAGCTCGATTTTTGGTACCAAGATTATGACAAGGTGATTGGAGGTCTACTGAAGTTCTGGGTTAATCCTTATATCTGTTTTTAGTATAACGGCGCATCTTGTACTTTCTTACTTGGCTTACATAGAACATGTCTTGATTCAGGGATATGAAGCGAATGCTTCCTGGGCTAGCTTCCTGCTCCAATAAAACAGGCTGGACTTATAGTTTCTTGACATGAGGTTGGCCTCGGTTACAATTTCTGCTGGCCACTCATCAGAGCCTTTTTTTGGGGAGAACTTTTGGGTTACTGGTATTAGATTTTGGGTCTAGAGTTAAGGAAGATTCTGTTCCCAGGCTTTAAACTTGTTCAACATTTAAATATAATTTTAGTTCCTTTTCTGCTGCAACTTGTGAGGCTCTAGCTCGTGGTCAGCAAGTGTTCTTTTACTGTAATTTTGGGCGTTCACCGGCGAAGCTTTGTCAACCGTTTGTGAAGTGTTTCTAACCTCGCCTATTTTAATAGCATGTTTTCTTTAGGTTTATTTAATCTTGTTGTTTTTGCGGTTTTTTTCAAATTTCTTTATTTATTCTTTGTTAATCTTGAGAAATTTTTCGCCCATAAATTTTCTTAGGGGTCCGGAATTTTCGTCTTTAAAATTTCTCTGAACTTTTGTTTCGGGCAGTCCATTTTAGTCTACTCTAACTCCTGCTGACCAGATTCACGAAATTCGTGAGTGGAAGGTTTTTATGCATTCAGGATCCTACTCTTGTCTCATTTTTTTGAAAAATCGCGATTTTATTTTTCTGGTCATTCTTTTCTAGAATTATTCTTTTCGGCCTTACCTTTCTAGGGAATGCCTCTTGATTTTATTTCGAGTTTAAATTTTTAGATTTGCTTTTTTTAATAATTTTGAAAGTTTGGGGGGAAGAGTTGACCCGAAACCTCTGGATTTTTTTCATTTTGATTAACTTTTTGATTTCGACTTTTTAAGAGGAGTTAGAAAATATGCCCTGGATAGGGTAAAAGAGTCGAAATATTTTCATTTATTTCGTAGAAAAGGTTAATTTTCTTTATTTTCTACCCTGCTGTCTTATTGTTAAATATACATAGCTCTGCGGTGTACCCATCAAGAACTTTCGTTGCAGTCAATCATGCTTTCAAAAATATTTTAAATGTAAATATCAAAATTTAGGATTTTTTAGAACTATCTAAATCTGTTACTAATTGTGACAGAAATTTTAGGTTATATTTCCCAAAATATTTTTTGTTGTTGTTTTAAGAGCGCTTGTTAGAGAGGGGATATCCACAAAAATTTAAAGTTTAATAATAAAAGTATTTACTATTTTTGTTTAAGCTATTAATCTAAATTTAATTTTTTTTAATTTTCAGCCAGCCGATAAAATTATTTAAAAAAAAATTTAAATTTATTTTCATCAAAAATGGAAGGACAACAACAACAAAATTTGGAACAAAATGGAGTTGTTAATGGCGGACCAGATCCAACTCCAGAACAATTGGTAATTTTGTTTTTTAAATTTATTACCAGAGATCGGACTTTAAAATTTTCTAAATTTTGGACAATTTTTCGATAATCAAAAAAAATCCGATCTTTTTTATTTTTTTCTTTCGTTATGAAAACGCCTATGCAAAATATATGTCATTCGAAGAGCTCGTTGAGCTGAGTCGAATGCCGCCAAAATTATTTGCAGTTTACAACACTGGGCTGAAATTTAGGCCCGAAAGTGTCAAGAACCGGGCTGAAATTTAATTGGCTTTTTTTCGTTACTTTGCCCAAATTTGTTAGATCGCGTTGATTTTGATGTCATTCGTTTGTCTCGATGAGCTTTTTTGAAGGCGCAAATCACATTTTTACCCCAAGATTTAGCGTAGTCCGCCCAATTGTGTTGACCATTTCGTGTCTTAGATTTGCATAATTTTGGTGCCATTTGACTCAGCTCGACAGTCTCTTTCGATTGACATTTATTTTGTTCATATTCATGGTCATTTTTAAACATTTTTAATGTGCGTTTGGTCCCGTAACGAAAAAGTACCTTCATTTAATATCATTCAAAAGCCATAATAACTTTTTGACGAAAATTTTTTTCTTATTTTTTGATCTCTTCTTTTAAAAAAATTTTTTTAATTTTAAAAAATGTTCGAAAATTTAAATTTCCGGCATAGTTTTTGTTTTAATAAATCAACTTTTAAAATTCACTCACAAGCCTTGCTTAAAAACGTCCTCGTCCAAACATGGCTGCAATAAATTGTTTTTTTTCTTTTGTTCTCTAACCGATCTTTTATTCTCTCTTTTTTCAATCCCAACTTTGAATCTTATCTCAGCAATCATTGTCTGAAACCGCTTAAACAATTTTATAGATTTCTATTTAAGTAACAATTAAATTCATATTTTTTGAAAAAAACTTGATAACATATTAACATGAATAAAACGATCTAAGTAACTGACCATTTTATAACTTCACTCACTCTGACCCTTTTCTCTAATACTTTGTAATTGTATCTGATAATATCCTCAATCTTGTGGGATAAAAAATGCTTTCCTATAACATTAAAAACCCCAATCTTTCAGTCGAATTAATACACGAGATTGTTAATTTTCTTCCATTTGATTTCAAGTGGAAGGATTTTCGAGTCTCTTTAATTTTCAATAATTTACTTTTAAAAAATCAGCGTCATTTTATTATTCTTTCCAAACGTGTGAAAAAAGTAAGTTTTAACTTTTGTCCTTAATGGCTTTTGAATGGTATGCTTAAATTTTTCTTAAAAAAGCCGAATAAATCTAATAAAAATTTTAAGATTTTGGATGGATTGACGTTGAAAAGAACTCAATTTGAACACTTTTCACGTAACCTTGGGGATGTCAGCTTGGACAATTTGAATTTACTTAATGAAAAAGCAAATCTTTCGTTTCATTGTGTGTTTCGAAAATCGAGCGGGCTTATTAGTTTGAAACTTAGGTCCCTAGTTCTTTCTGTTTCGTTGCTATAAATTTATAATCTCCCTTTTTCGGTTTTGGTCGGTTAAACATAACTTATTTAGTCCTGCGTAGTAAAATATTAAAAAATTTTTTGCACAAAAAATGTATTTTCAAATATTTGAATAACTTTCAAATTCCATTAAAACGAACGTGTTTTGTAAAATTCTGTTTAAATTTTTATTCTCAATTCTAATTTATTTTTAAGATTGCAAGCTAATTGGCGTAGCACTTGTCAAATACAATCTTCCATTTTTATTTCGATTTGACTCTGTCGCTTGGCCGACTTCGTATATTCATAATGCAAATAGAGAAGATGTTCGTTTTATCTTTAACTATTTTTATTGATTTTTGACCCGTGAAGATCTTCATGTTTAAAAATTAGAAGAAATTGAAAAATAATGATTTTCAACTTATCTGTCTAATATTTGCTATTTTTTAGATGCTACAACTTGTTTCCGACAAAATGAAGATTTTGGAAAATCTTTGTGAACTTAGTGTAAATATGGTTCAGGCCAACTTCCCGACGGTTCAAAATGATATTGGGCATATTATGGGAACTATTTTGATGCTCATTTTTTATACAAATGCTATTATTAGTATAATCGAGGGTAATCAGAATAATCAGTAATTGAATGTTTTTTTTAATTTATGAAAAAATTGTTTTTTGTTTAAATATTTTTGATTAAAAAGTTATGTTGTTTATGAAAATTTGTTCTCAATCTTTTTTTGATTTTTTAAATAAATATTTTTCCATTTTTTTTGTTTCGGCAAAAGTATTCTAAATATGTTTTTACTATATTTTTCTGTGTATTTCAAACTCATTTTACTTTTAAATTTTAGAATTTTTAATTTTAATCAAAACTGTATTAAAGAAAATGGCTCAACACAAAATGGAAAGCTTGCTCTTGCTTGGCAGTGTATATTTTTTTATTTTTAACTAAAACTAAATTAAAAATTTTTAAGAATAACAATAATGTTATTTTCGAAGAAGAATGGGCAAAATCTTTGCCTGTGGTTAGAAATTTGCTTTGCCGACAGGTTTTTTGTTTTAGCATTTTTTGGGGATTTTCTTGTTTTTAGTAGTGTCTGTTTGCATAGTTTTGTTTGGGGTATCTCCCCTAATTTTGGCAAACTTTGGAGCCCTGTAATTTTTTTAGCTTCCTTTCGGGGGAAAAACCAGAAATTTTTTGTAATAAATCGATGCTTTATCCAAGGGTACCAAAAAAGTACCAAGTTTTGACTTATAATTCGAAAGGTACCTTGGTTCGAGTCCAATTGTCATTTAAATTTTTTATAATTATTTGATCAGATCCCTAAAAAGTTTTATCCCAGCTTAATCGCCTTCAAAAATTTTTTTAGAACGTTTCCAAATTTGAATGGCAAGACTTGTTCAGCACAAACAACAGGATCACTTCTTGGGTTGACTCTGGCAATGAAAAATTACTTTCAGTATTAAAAGAGGAATTGACCAAACATGTTGGTGAAGCCGCTAATGTATTTATTTTAATCAAAAAATTCGGAAAAAAATTTTTCAAAGAAAATTCTCCCTCATTCTGATGTCGATTCGCTGCTCAAAGCTTATATTCAAGAATGGGAAGGTTATTCAATCTTATGTCGCTACTTGCCTCTTCCATTTTGTTTTGTCGAAAAAAGAGAAAAGGAATCAAAAAGTGGGAGGAATAAACAAGGAATGCAAGTTAGAGAGGTTTTTTTGAATTTTTAAGAAATTAGGAAAATTTTAAATTTTTTAGTTAATGCTTGACCGCTGGAATAAATACGTGTTTTCCAAAATTTCAACTCGTTTGTTGAATGCAGCAATGAGGTTTTTAGTTGTTTTTTTTTGTTTATAGATCATTTTAGGAGGGGATAGTAAATAGGAATTTTTTCTGACAGATTTGGGGTTTTTACTGAGATTTTCTGTCTAGTTTTTACCCTAAAAAATTTTTTTGGCTTAAGAACCTTCCTGGGAAATTTTTTTTCTGATGACTACTTACCATGGATTTCGTGTCGTATTTTCAAAATTTTCTCCGGACCTCGTTTGGAGTCGAGAAAGTCCGGACTTTGAGTTTCGGATAACCCCTACTACGGGCTTTCCTAACATAAACTTTTGAGCATTTTACCTACCTAATTTATTTTTAAGTTTAATCGATCGTGAACGTAATGGAGAATTAGTCAATTCACAACATATAATTGGTGTTCAAGAATCCTTTGGTATATGAATTTTATTTTTAAATTTATTTTTAATTTTTTCAAGTTGATTTAAGCATTGTTGGAAACCTCAATTATGCTGAACAATTTGAAGAGCAATACATTACGTTTACTGAACAATTCTATTCTTCGCGGACTTCGCAAATATTGGCAGAAAATGGAGTTTTGGCTTATATGGCCTATGTTGATGAAAAATTGGTTGAAGAAGAGGAAAGGGCCAAAAAATATTTGGATGGGGAAACTGATGGAAAATCAAAGGGAAAGGTTTGGATTTTTAAATTAAAGTTGAACCTCAATATAAGATAACTTTATTAAGTTGGAAGGACGTATCTTTCGATGCGGGTGTGCAGGGTTGACACGGGTTGAAGAAAAAATCGGGCGGGTTAGAGGTCGAGTTTTCGCAATTTTCTTCAGATCGGGTCGCGTTTCTGTTCGATTCAGTTATGCAGAGTAGTAGAGAAAAGAGTCGGATCGGGTTTTTGAAAAATTCCTGGGCCGGGGTTTTGGGTCAAAAATGTTCAGATATTGAGTTTCGGGTACTCCATAACATCTTTAATGGACGGGCCTTAAAATAGGGTCTATCGCTTAAAAAGCTCCAACCAGGGGCTAACTAAATTTCAAGAGGTTTCTTAACCCTAGGAAACGACACTTCTTGGAATATCTTATATTGATGCTTGACTTTTATGTTTATTTAATGTTTCCCCAATTAAATTAGTTAAGTTGATGGAAAAATGTGTTCAAGTATTAATTATCAATTATCAAGACCAAATATTAGCAGAAGCTCCAGGACTCATTAAAAGTGGACAAATTGATCGTTTACAAATTCTTTATCGTCTAATAAATCGAACATTGGATGGAATTCCAACATTACTGGATGCCTTACGTTCACATATTTGTGAAGAAGGATTAGCAGCGATGAAAGCACATGCAGCTGAAATATGCACTGATTCTGAAAGGTTTGGAAATTTAAATAGGGATGGGGCAGGGATGTCTCGGGGTACTCAATCCACGAACTTTTTTCGACACGAGACCCGGCCTGATTCTTTTTTCCAAACTCGTGACATCCCTGGTGTTGGTTTTCGGCTAAAAATAGATTTTTTCCTTTGACTTATTAGAATAGAATTTTTTTTCTGTCTATCCATAGGGGTCCATTTTTTCATCCAAAATATTTTCTAATGACTTATTAGGAGTCATTGTTCTCGATGATCTAGGGAATGTTGTTCTCATCCCATTAGGTTTTAGTTCCAAAATTTTTTTTTGAAAATGTCCGCAAGAAATATCTGCAAAATAATGCTTTCTTCAAAAATTAAAAAAAATTTCCAAGTTTCTAAATTTAAGATATGTCCATCAATTATTAGAGCAATACACTCGATTCTCAACATTAATGCGTGATGCATTTGCCAATGATGCCCGTTTCCTCACAATTCGAGACCAAGCATTTAGAGAAGTTGTAAATAATACTGATGTTTTTCGACTTGAATTGGGAGGGAATGGAGGGGGAAAAAGGTTTTTTTAGATTTTTTGAAATTAAAAAATTTTTTTAAGAACTGGGAAACCCCAAAATACCGAGTCAAAATGCCCAGAATTATTAGCAAATTATTGTGATTTATTACTAAGAAAATCAGCTTTAACAAAACGTTATACTTGTGATGAAATTGATGAAAGGCTTAATAATGTGGTTAGTTTAATAAAGGAAAAAAATTTTTGGAAAATTTTTATGAAAAAATTTTTTTTAATTTTTATTAAATTTTTAAAAATTTGAAAAATTTTAGAAAAAATTTTTTTCCTTTTTAGTTGCTATAAAGGAAAAAAAATTTTTTTGAAAATTTTTAAAAAATTTTTTGAAAATTTTTAAAAAATTTTTTATTAAATTTTTAAAAATTTTCTAAATTATAGGAAATTTTTTATATTTTTCAGTTGCTAGTCCTCAAATATGTCCAAGCAAAAGACGTTTTTATGCGTTACCACAAAACCCATTTAAGTAGAAGATTAATTTTAGAATTGGTTGCTGATCAAGAAAAGGAAGAAATGCTTGTTAATAAATTTAGGGTTTTTTTTACTTTTTTGAAATTTTTAAAAATTTATTTTTTAAGGAAGTTGGAATGCCCGTAGATTTTGTAAATAAATTATTTCGAATGCTGCAGGATATTGAAGTCAATAAAGATTTGAATGCTGCATTTAAACAGTCTGTTTCACTTAATGAAAATTGTTCGGAGATGGCAGGTTTGCTTTTTTAAAATTTTTAGAAAATTTTTTGGGAAAGGTGGAAGGCTTTAAGTCAATTTTAGGAGTCCGACAGGCCTCCTTTTTAAATGCCCTAAAATTTTTAGATACACAAAATCATCTCAAGTTAGTTAAGCTAATCTTTTAAGCTTTGGCTTGGGAGTGCTATCCAAGCAATACCTTCAATTTAACGGCTTTTTAATTTTTTAAAATTTTTCTTAATAAAATTATAGACTGTGTAAACATAAAAATCCTCAATGCTGGTGCCTGGTCTCGTAATAGAGAAACTATTCATTTAACATTGCCTCGAGAATTGGAAGATTTATTGCCTGAAGTAGATGAATTTTATAAAAAACAGCATTGTGGAAGGAAATTAAATTGGGCACATCATTGGTCTACTGGAACGGTTTATTTAAATTCTTTTTTTAGTTAAAAAAATATTTTTTTAAAGTTATTTTTTACAAATGAAATTGGAAAATTTGAATTGGAAGTAACTACTCAACAAATGGCTGTCCTTTTCTGTTGGAATGATAGACCTATGGATAGGCTTACCTTTGATGCTATAAGATTAGCTACAGAATTGTCGGAAACTGAATTAATTAAAACACTTTTGGTTTGTTTTTTTGGAATTTTTTAAGAAATTTTTAAAAATTTAAATTAATTTTTTATGGCCCCTCTTGATGAATATTAATTTTATGGAGAATTAAAATAAGCAATAAGTTGAAAAATAGAAGAAAGTTAATATATGTCTCGTTGGTCGACTGGTTAGCGCTTGGGACTTTTGGGTGGGGTGGTCGGAGGTTCGGCTCCTTTTGATTCCATGTGTTTTTTTCTTATTCCTTTGGGCTTGTTTTTTGTTCCTTTTTGATTTAAAATAATTTTTTGATAATTCAAAATTTTTAAAAATTTTTATACAGAATTTTTTAAATTTTTAGTCACTAGTCGCTTTCCCAAAAACTCGTCATCAATTAATTTTGTGTGATTCTCCACAACCTATCTTGCCAAAAAGTTTTGGAAAAACTACACAATTTTGGATTAATCAACAATTTTGTTTAATAAAGGTTTTTTTAAATTTTTAATAAATTAAAAAAATTTTTTTCCAAAGAATGATAAACCACAAACTCGAGGAAAATTAAATTTAATTGGCCGTCTTCAATTAAATCAAGAACAAGGTGTTGAACAAGAACATGAAGAAATTTTACAATTGAGAAAATTTAGAGTACAAGAAGCTGTTGTAAAATTAATGAAAACAAGAAAACGTTTTACTCAGGTTTTATTTAAAAAATTTTTTGGAGGGGCTTAGAAATTTCAAAAAATATTTTTGGGCATCAGGAATTTTGTAAGAAATTTTTTAAAGGCCTCGGGAATTTTTTAGAAAATTTTTGGGGGCCTCAGGAGTTTTTTTTAATTTTAGGCGCCTCGGGAATTTTAAGAAAAATTTCTGAGGGCCTAAGTAATTTAGAAAATTTTGAGGTCTCGGGAATTTTCAGAAAATTTTTGGAAAAAATATGAGGGCCTCCAGAATTTTTAAAAAAATTTTTGGGGTTTTAATTGGCCTTTTAAAATATTTCATCTTCTCTTTTTAAGGCCCAATTGCAAACAGAACTTGTTGACGTTCTCAAAAATATGTTTTTGCCTTCTCGTAAATTAATTAAAGAACAAATTGAATGGTTAATTGAACAAAAATTTTTGGGTCGTGACCCTGTGGATATGAACACTTTTGTTTATATTACGTGAAAATTGGAATTATTTTTAAATTTTTTTTTAAATTAAAAAATGCATGTAAAAATTTAAGCAAAACGAAAAAAAGTGCCAAAGAATTTTTTAAAAAACGAAAAATAATTTTTTTATTTTACACACCTTCCCTTTCTTTCATGTGACAATTTGTAAATTTTTATGCTTTATGGCTAAATGAAAAAATTTTTTTATTTTTATACATTTTGTATTTAAACAATGTTGTTTACATTTTGATATATTTGCCTTTAAATATTTTTAAAATATCTAATTTCATAATATCTAAAAAACTTTTTTCCCGCTTGTTTAATGCTTGAATGAGGATGGTTTTTGTTCTTTTTTTAGTTATCAAGTCTTATTTTTCAATGTTTTCAAGCCCTAAAGGGCGCGCGGTTGTAACGACGCAAAGCTATAACTTTGCTTTCTGGCCCTTATCAATTTTTGTACCAATCTGTTTAGTTCGATGAGATGAAACGTTTTTTACTAAATTTGGTAAGATTAGGGCATCTTGAAGCAAGTTATGGCTTTGCGCCGTTATAGGCACGCGCCCTTTTGAGCGTGTCTTCTATTATCTTATGTTTTTTCTCTTCTTGTTCCTGAACTTCTTTAAACTTTTTTTCAGAAAATTTAGTTTTATATAATGGCATCTTCTTTGTCTTTTGAGCAACTCAAAGTTACGATCAACTCTTCTCCTGAGAGTGGTTTAAGCCGCAAAGATGTTGAGCACCAGTTTAAATTGCTGCGGGAGCATATTTCAAGTCTTGATATTAAGCCGGTAACGCAAGGTTTGAATTTTTGTTTTATGATGGAGAATTAGGTCTGGGGGATTCCTCCAGACAGCGGTCCCTGTTCTTTTAATCAACAGGGGTTTAGGAGGCCTGGTATTCTATCAAAGGGCTTTTTTACCCGCCCGAGATTGGTTCCTTAAAATTTAAGTAGGTCAGCTTGGCGATTCCAATGTTTCTAGGTTCCCTTCCCTACGTCGAGTAACATTTCCTAGGTAGTGAGATGTTTCCTCATCTTGTTCAAATCAAATTTCTTTTAATTTTCTAGTTGGCTATTCCAAACAAGTTGCTCCTGATCCTCGAGGGCCACCTAAAGAAGAAAGTGAAGTGGAGGATGTCCATTTACCGCTTCCTGATTTTGCCATTAAATGTTCTTGCCAGTTGGTTGCTCCAGATCCAAGAGGTCCTCCTTACAAAAAATTTGAAGTTTTTGATTTGCCAGTGCCTGAATTTGGCAGGTTTTCTTCTGAAAGGAAAGGTTTAAATTATTGAAATTTTTCGAGTTTCCAATTTTTGCAATGAAAGTTTTTTTGTTTTTGTTGGATAAATTCGGATGAATTTTGATTTTTTTTATACAATTTGTAACAATTTTTTGAAATTGTTTTTTAATTATCTTTTAATTTTTTAAACTCATTTTTTATATTTGATGTTGGGGTGGGAAATCTTTCCATATTTCTTTCTCTTTAAAATGCGGTAACTTCGGTTATTGGAGGAATGCAGTGACCATAGGACAGCTTTCGCCTCCTTTCACCTTTTCCTCCCTGGTGACTGCTTCACCCCAAGTTATTTTTCGAATATTTTCCATTAAAAATAGACGCCCAGGGCTTTAATTAGAGCTTTTAAGTAATTACTTTAATTTTTTTAATTTTCAGCCTATAAAAATATTTAAAAAAAAATAAATTTATTTAAACTGGTTCAAGAAAATGCAACAACAACAACCTTTAAATCCATTTCCTCAAGCTGGCAATAATCCGCAACCACCATCCGTAAGTTTGATCATTTTTAATTTATTAGCATAGATCGGACTGAATTTTTTTTCTAAATTTCTGACCACCCTTAAGATAATTTTTTAAAAAAATTTTGGGGATTAATCGAATTTTAAGAAATAATTCTGAAACACTAAGTCCGGTCTTTTTTTTAAATTAATTTTTAACTATTTGGATATTCAAAAGCCATATGATTTTAAAATTCAAAAAAAAAATTTTTTTGAAAATTTTTTGTCTTTCAAAAATATTTTTGTACTCTGGGATTTCCATTTCTTTTTTTTCTTTCTCAATTCTTTCGCAAACTTTGCTTAAAGACGTCCTCGCTCAAACATACTGTTTGCTTTAAATTGGACACATTTCTATTTTCTTTTGTTCTCTAACCGATCTCTTCTATTATTCTCTCACTTTTTAATCCCAAATTTTGATATCCTTTATCCCAAAAATTAATCCATTTGCAAAAGTCCGCTTTAACCATTTCATAGAATATATAGCTGTTTCAGATTTAAGTAAAAATTGAATTTAATTTTCTCTGAAAAAAATAATTGTACCTAAACAGGAATTTAACGATCCAAGTAACTGACCAATTATAACTTTTCTCACTCTGACCATTTTTCTCTAATACTTGTGGTTGTATCCTCCTTAATCTTGTGGGATATAAATGCATTCCTATAGCATTAAAAAATCCAATCTTTCATTCGACTTAATACACGAGATTGTTAATCTTCTTCCATTTGATATCAAATGGGCGGATTCACGAATCTCTTTCATTTTCGATTTTTTTATTTTTAAAAATCAATATCATTTTATTCTTTTTAACAAAACTGTGAAAAAAGTAAGTTTTCCTTTGCATATTTTATTTTATCCCCCTTGTCCTTATATGGCTTTTGAAGGGTCTAAAATTTTTCTCAAAATATAGCCTATAGTAAATCATAAAAAATTTTTAAGATCCGTGATTTGCTTAATCAAAAGAAGGAAGAATTTGAACAATTTTCAGTAAATCTTGGTCGGCTTAGTGTAGAAGGATTAGATGCAATTAATAAAAAAACAAATATTACTTTTCATAGTAAGTTTGGCGAGGTTATTTTTAAATTACAAAATTATAATTTATTTTTAGATTGTAAATCAATTTGTGAAATAATTTTGGAATATAATATGGTTTTTTTGCCCCAATTTAATCAATATGACTTGGTCTGGCCGGATTTGTATTACCCGGGTGCGGATAATGTGAATGTATCTTTTTAGCTTTTTAAATTTATTTTTAGTAATTTTTGAGTCTATTAGTGAGCTGAACCGGACCGGATCCGAAATGATTTTTTCGGAGTACGGATTACTCCGGAAAAATCCGGCCGGATCCGGTCCGGCTCAATTGTCAAATCCGGAATCCGGAAAAATACATTTTTCCGCTCACTAGTCTTAATGATTTAAAATTAAATATCCTTTTTTCTTATCCATCTAATATTTGCATATTTTTTTAGTTGAGAGTTCGTGTAGCAAGAAAATTTAAAATATTGGAGGGATGGTGTCAACTTGGTTGGAATATGCTGGAGAATATTGTAATGAACCAAAATGATATTAACGAAGTTTGGGTAATTCTTGAGACGGTTGAACGCTATACACGTTCAATAAGCAATATAATGAGAGGGCTTGAGTAATTAAAAAAAATATTTTTTTTGTTAATTTATAAGACATTTTTGAGTTTAAAAATTTTTTTGTTTTGGAAAAATGTTTTCCAATTTTTGTTGTTGCTTTTAAATAAAAAATTTGACCCATTTTTTTGTTTTGGCGAATAAAAATTTTTTGATTTTTATTTTTTTTTGTAATTTGTAACAATTTTTTAAATTGTTTAAATTATCTCTTAATTTTTTATCTATTTTCTATATTTTATGTTGGGTAATTTTGCGGATATTTTAGATATTTGCGGACATTTTAGATATTTGCGGACATTTTAATTTTTCTCTTTAGCAAAACAATGTCACAACAAAAACAACCTTATTCAAACGCAACAGATATATCAACTTATTGTGTAATTTCTAATGAAGAAGTTAGACGTGTTCATTGTCATCAATTTCCAAATCTGAAAGCAACAACTGGTAAATTGGCCGATTTTCTTCCAAATGTTTGTTATTTTTGTATTGTTGCAATTAAAAAGATGGAAGAAAGTGAAGATTTTAAACAAATTTGTGCTGAGAGGTTAAAATTGAAATCTATTTTTGGAGTTAAATTTGATGAAGAATCTGACGATTTTATTGCTGGAGCGGTTTATTTTTTGAAATTTATTTTTTTATATAAAAATTGTTGGATTTTAGCCTTGGGAACCTCGCAGTGTATTTGTGCCTGTTCACCCATTATACCCAAAGACTGCGTTGCCGTGGTCTGATCAAAACAAGGTTTGTATTTTTATTAGAAAATAAATTTTTTGAGGGACCCTCCTAATATGTGGGTATTTTTTTTTATTTTTTGGGTATCATTTTATAGGGGGGCATTTCCTCCTTTCACACCTTTTTATCCTTTTCCTACTTATTTTTTCTTCCATTTTGGGTCTAAAAATGAACGTTTAAAAATATTTTTGGATATTTGTTTTTTTTTTGGAATATTTGAGGGGCCTTTTTAGATCCTTTAAGGACCAGTTTTTTATTTGAATTTTATTTTTCCACCTATTTTGGGTTAAGAAAATATTTTAAAAATATTTCATCGTGTTTTTAAGGTAATAAGCTCGGAATGTGTTGTAATTAATGATAAAGAAGTGTTTGTTGTACACCGACCTAATCATAAAGGATTGATTGGATTTGTAAGTTTATTATCTTAACATCAAAAATTTTTTTTTAATTTTTTATTTTAGATTATTCCTGGCGATTTTATGTATGTTGATGGTCGTGTGCTTGGTTGTGAGGTTTATAGTGATTTTTTAAATTTGTTTAAATTGGGTTTATTTAAAAGTTATTTTAAGAGTAACTTGGCTCACAATCAGTGGATTTGTTCAGGACTTATTTTGTGGGTGTTGTGGGTTCAAACCCGTCCGGTTCCTAAACGTTTCTTTTTCTAGTTTTTACATGTTCCTAAAAATTTTTACGATTATTTTAAAATTCTTTTACATTTTATTTTTTTTCAGCTCTACTTTTGTCGTTACAATATGGCTTACATTGTTTATGGTTATTATCCTCATCCTCTTGGAAAGGGCGGTCTTCGTGAATTAGCTTGGTGTACACCAATGACGATTGGTTCAGAGAACCCAATGTATACACATTGGAAAGATGGCGGTGTTAAAGAGGTTTTTTGTTAATATTTTTTATGGGTCAACCCAAAAGGACCCACCCCGACGGAGCAACTCCCAAAATGTCAACTTAATTTTGAGGTGAACTTCAAATATCCGGGGGGTTAAAAAGTACTCAAGATCGAGAATACCTTGGCCTTCTCCCTTTTGCCTTGTCTGACAGGTGCATGAAATATTTATCCATCTTGATCCGACCAAATTATTCTTTACTCGTTCAGATATATCTGGGTGGGCTCACAATAGGGGCTTAACCTCCTTGGAGTTGATTCAAGGGTGTTGACCTTCTTGGGGTTGATTTATTTTTATTTAATATTTAATTTTTCAAGTTTCTGGGTTATGTCAAACTTTGTCGTTTCAACAACTTCTACTGCACTTTCTGCATCCCTCTAATTGTTGACCCAAAAAATGTATTGCATGGAAGAGTTTTGCTTGGAGATTCTAATAAAATGTATCAACAAGAAAAGGAACAAAATGTTGGAGTCAGAGTTTGGCTAAAATTTAATTCTGACAAGAATGTTTTTCGCTGGGAAATTACTGGATTATTTGATGTATTCAAAACAACAACAAAACAATTACCTCTGTGGGCGAGGCCGTTGCCTAGTGAATTGGAAGGTCCTAAACATGTAAGAAAAATTTGTGTTTTTTCTGATTTTTGAAATATTTTCTGACTTGCCATTTTGAAACTTTTTAATTTTTACCATTTCGGAATGTTTTCTGATTTTTACCATTTTGAAATATTTTTTGGACTTGACATTTCGAACTCGAATTTTTTTCTAATTTTTTTTTTCAAAATTTCCAGCATGCCTTTACCTCTGTTGGTCTTAGAATAAACCGTAAAGGAGCAGTCTATTGCCCTCATGTTTGCAATTTTCCAATGTTTATCGACAGCAAAACAACAAATAAATCAAAAATTAGTCTTGGCGATTGGTTTAGTTTTAATGCAATATTTGATGAAAAGGCTAAAATTTATCGGATCCTGAGTGTAATAAAATTGGTTCATCATCACAAATATTTGTTTAAACAAATTGATGGAGAAGAGGACGCTTTTATGGTTTTTTTAATTTTTTTAAAATTTTAATCTTTTGCGAACGAGATTTGCGGACAAAAATTTTTATGAAATTTTTGTAATCTTGCAGACAAAAATGTTATCGAAAACATTTTTTGTTCAATTTGTATTAGACTTTATATCCGGATTGAATAAATTTTTCAAATTTTTGTAATTTGCAACAAGGAAATAATTGTCCGCAGAAAATAATTGTCCGCAAAAATTGTCCGCAAAAAAAAATAAAATTAAAAATTTTATTTTTGCTTTTTTTAAGTTTAATATTCCTTTAACTTCGAATTATTTTACTTCTCGGCATTTACTGTTTAATGAGGAATTTGGATTTGTTGAGGATGTTGATTATAAAATTATTATGTTTACAATTGCTTTTGAAGAAAGTCGTTAGTTTTTTTAATTTTTATCTTTTTTTAATTTTGCGGATAAGTTTTACGGACAAAAATTTTATTTTTGAAAATTTTATTTAATTTACTTTATGCTTTATCCTAAATAGAATTTTTCAAACATATAAAATTTGGTAAAAAGGGAAAAATTGTCCGCAAAAAAATTTTTTGTTTAATTATTTTTAAAATTTATTTTTTTTTAGATCCAGATACTAATGAAAGGGGTGTTTGGTGTAGAGAAAATCCAGATGTTGAGAATCGTTTAGTGCCTTTTTGTGTTGTTGGAATTGAAGATATTGCTGGAGTTATTCTTTAGAAGTAAATGGACTTTTATTTTTGATTTTGAAAAATTTTTTTTTTGATTGCTTTAAAAAATTTGTTGATATTTTTGATCTCTTTTTTTGAATTAAAATAAAAATTTTTTAAATTATTTTTTAAATTAAGAAATTTTTTTTTGAATTGTTTTAATTCAATTTATTTATTTTTTTTCATTTTTTTTATTAAAAAATTTTTTTAGAATAACTAAATAAAATTTAATTTAATCATCAACAACAACATTTTTATTTTCTATGCTTTATTCAAAATGCGTTGATTTTTCTATAATGATTTTTGAAGGATGATTTGAAGAGATGTTTTGTGGTTTGGAACTGAATGTTTCTGTTGCTGTGTTGTGTTTAGGTTGGGATTTTTTTTTAAATATTTTTTTAATTTTTTTGTGGCACACCACTTTCCGAACCACAAAAAATTTTTCGAAGAATTTTCTTTTAAATTAGTCTTAATTGGAATAATCCGCAAAACTTTTCCGCAAAATTTTTTTTTAATATTTTTTAATTTTATTTTAATATTTCCGGAAACAATCAAAATATTTTTTTAATTTTCTATTACTATTTTTAAATAAATTGAAAAAAATATTAATTTAACCCGCGCAATTTTTAGCATTTAATTATACACACACAAACAAAAATTACCCCAAACAATAAAAAATAAATTTTTTATTGTTTATTAAATTAAATATTTTTTAGAAAAATTTTAGAGGGGGGAAGTAAATTGAAAATATTTTTATATTTTTATTGGCACTTTTAAGTATTTTATTTTTCTGAAAATAATTTTTTCTATTTTTAATATTTTATTTTTTAATAAAAAATTTTTTTGAACCTTTTTTTAACCTCAAAGAATATTTTTTGGACTCTTTTAAAAATTTTTTTTCAATTTAATTTATCTTATTATAGTTAGGAATGTAATGTCTTTTTTATCAAAATACATTTATTAAAATAGATATTTTTGCTTATCGAAAAAATAAAATTTTTTAAGTGAGGAAAACTTGTGGAAATTTTATTTTAATTTTTTTGATTAAAATTTTGGGGCTATTTTAATAATAAATTATTTTGTGTTAGTATTTTGATTCTTCTTGAATTTTTTTCTTAAATTTTTTCTGTCTTCCCATTTAGTTTTATCTTGCCTAATATTTAATTTTTATTTAATTTTTTTGGACTGTTCAATTTTTAATTTATTTTTTATCTATTTTCTACTTTATTTCACACAAATTCACTCATTTTCCTCCTCTCCTTTTTTCCTCTTTATTAACTAATTTTTGAGGGAAACTAAAAATGAGGGAAGGTGTCCGTAAAAGGAGAGGAGAGTGAATAGAAGCTTCTCCTTTTATGCCTCAATTGCTTTTATTTTTTGGGACAACTGGAAATTTTATTAATAAAAGGAAAAACATATTAAAAAATAAAGAAAAAAATCTAAAAAAGGGATTTTATAATTTTTTTGCGCGATTTTTTGAGTGTAAAAGGAGTGTAAAAATTAACTCTCTAAAAATAAAAGCAAATCCAGCTGTGTTTTATTACTTTTTATTTTTATTTTTTTGGCTTATCACCTTATTTAATCTTTACGTTTTTAAAAATTGCCTTAAAGTAGAACCTAAAAAATAAATATATAAAATACTGTTTAATAATAATGTTCCAGTCAGAAAATTTTTTTGGAACCACCTAGGTTCGATACCTGTTGGGGAACATTTATTTTACTAATTTTTGCTATTTTCTATTTATCTAATAGCTTAAATTAAAAACTATTTCTAATAGTTAGTCGGTGGCGTTATGGTTAGTGTGCTAGATTTTCTAACTTGAACGGTCCAGGTTCGATACCGATAGGATGGCGTTATTTTTATAAAATTTTTTTTATTTTTCTATTAACCTTGATAAATCTAATTTATAAAATTTTGTACAGTTAGTCGATGGCGTTATGGTTAGTGTGTTAGACTTTACAACTACAAGGGCCTGGGTTCGATTGCCTATTGTTTTTTAACTCCTTTTAAATTATTATTTCAATTGTTTAAAATATTTTTACGTTTTCCTAAAAATTGTAAAATTTTTTTTGTTAAGAAAATTTAAAAATAAATTTAAAAAAAAATAAAAGAAAGGGGCGTAACTTTGTTTATGGGAAATTAAAACTTTTTTTTTGTTTAACGCAAAATGAACAACAAAAAAATTTCTTGTGTAAAATTAACCCCCACAAACCATAAAAACCTCCATTCAATTCCCGAAATTTTCCTTTTAATTTCTCACAAATTAATTTTATTTTAATATTTTATTTTTCCCGTTTCTTTTTTCTTTTATTTCCGTCAATTTTTTTTAATAAAATAAATTTTTAATTAAGTTGCGCTAGTTTTTGTTGTTGTGACTTTTGTAGAAGGGAGAACAAACCTCCTAAATATAAATTTTTATTTTTAAAACAACAAATAAATTTTTAATTTTTTTTTCAATTTTTTACTTATTTAAATTTTTATTTTTTAAAGAAAATTATTTTTATTTTCTTTCAAAAAACAATTAATTGTTTCAAAAACAATTGGTTTTTTCAATATTATTTTTAAGCCAATTTAAGCCCTTTGGCATCCATTTTTTCAAAGTTTCTCGTTAAATAGGGTTATGGTGGTCTATTAGCTTCTATTAGAGATGGGCGTTTATTAGAATATTTTTTCCTTATTTCGGGACCTTTTGGACAATTATTTGTTCTTTTTTTTAATTTATTTGTTTTTCAAAACCAATTAATTGTTTTTATTTTTTAGTGTTACATAATGGCTTCTCCCAGCTACACAACTTCTTCAAATATTCCGATCCCTACCTATCGAAGTATCGGAAACAAAGTTATTGTCCCAGTTGGAAAACCTGCAGATCATTGTTTATTAGTGCCGGTTACGTCGGTGGTTACTCCTGGAATTTATAACAGTGGAATTAATTATAATAATGGAGGTGGAAGTGGTGGAGGAGATAGTCCTTGGAGTGGGGCTTTTACTAAGGTAGTTAATAATTAATTAAAATTAAAGAAAACAATTAATTGGTTTTGAAAAACAAATAATTGGACTGCTTAAATTGAGTAGCCATTAAATTTAAAAACCAATTAATTTGGGAAAAATTTATTTGGTAGGAACAATTAATTGGGGGGGTTTTAATTGAGTAACCTGTAAGTTGAAGAAAATAATTAACAAAACTAATTAATTGGTTAAAACAATTAATTGTTTTTGTTAATTGAGTTACCAATTAATTTTAAAAACCAATTAAGCACTAAGTTAAAACAAATAATTGTTTTTTAATTAAAAAAACCAATTAATTGTTTTCTTGTTTTACAAAAAATTCCTTTTTTCATATTATTACTGCCAAATTTTTTTCTCACCTAATTTATTCAAAAATAACGAGAAATTAATTCTACTACATTTTTTAAAAATATATATTTTCCCATGTATTAAATTCCCAGTATTTACTAATATATAATTGGAAACAAACCACATGGTTCTAAAAAAATTTTTTTAAGTTTTTAATTTTCCCACCAAATTTAATTTTTGGTATTTTTGGGAATAAGATTTTTTGAGAGATTTTTGAGGGTTTTGTGATTTTTTTGACTAAAAAATTTTTTTTCCTTCCTAAAATAATTTTTTTGACTTCAAATATTTTTTCAAAACATTTTTTAAAATTGTTTATTTTTTTCTATTAAGAAAAGTGCAATTTTATTAACTGCCCTCCTCTCTCCTTATTTTATTAAAAATTAATAAAATAATAAAAGCTTTTAACGACCCTCTTAGAAAAATTATTTTTATTTTTTTATTGTTATTTAATTTTTATTTTCTGTGTGGTATTTATTGTCTCTCTATAAACGTCAGTCATGCTTTTTTTAAGAAAATTTTTTGAAATTTATTTTTAGAAATTTTATTATTTTTTAATTAAAATTAAAAAAAAACTAATTTAATTAGTTACAACTTTGATTCTTAGTAGTTTTTTCATTGTCCGGTAAATACCACATATTTACCAAAATTCCAAAATTTTTTTTAGATAATTAATTATCCGAAAGTCTATATTCTCTCTAAAAAAATTTTTTTTTAAATTCAGTTATGGGGAATGGCTTAGTTATTTTTTTTAAAATGTTCCTAATTTGTCGATATACTCTTTGGATTTTCTTAACCAAAAAACGAATTAATTATTGTTCATTTTTTTAATTAAAAATTGGATATCCTCTATATTCGCCCTATTATTATTATTTTTTATTTGTGCCACAAAAAGTTTTTTTTCCCTATTTTTATTGAATTCTCTCTTAGATTTCCCCCAAATATTTACACAATTTTTTAAATAATTTTATAAAATAAATTTTTAATTTTTTCCAGACATTTATGAGAGGTGGCTCATTAAGCAGTGCAAGCGGGATGGAAAATTCTTCTGGAGAAAATAATAATAGAGGAGGAAATGTTGGATATTTATTGAGAGATAGGCCTTTTACAATGATTAGGTAATTTTGAGAATTTTTGAGAAATTTTTAAAAAATCCTTGAAATTTTTGAAAATTTCCAAAATTTCAAAAAAAATTTTCTTTTAAAGCAAATTGTCTGCTGAATTTATTGGAACGTTGCTTTTAACATTTATTGGTTCCCTTTCCGGTTTAAATATAATTTCAAATTCCAACGCTGTATTACATGCTGCTTTTGCTCATGGATTGACTGTCTTCGCTTTGGTTTCTTCTTTTGGACATATTAGGTGGTTTTTAAATTTATTAATTTAGGGGGGGGGGGGTGTTTTATCGAAGCGGAAAGCCCTAAATTAGTTAGTTCGCTGGTCTGATTTTTTTATTTCGTTGCTCTTGGAGTCGAAAAGTCTAGGGATGAGTCGAGACTAACTTTGAACCAAAATCAAATTTTTATTGTTTTTTAAACTTACCTTTTTTTTAATTTTTTTCAGTGGAGCCCATTTCAATCCAGCAATTTCATTAGCTGTTGTACTTGTAGGCAAAATGAAGATTTTAAATGCTATATTTTATTGGATATCACAATTGGCTGGAGGGTTTTGTGGGGCTTTAATTGTTAGGGTAAATTTAAAATTTTTTTTTTAAGTTTAAAAAGCTTATTGTAGTTAGTTAAGTTCGTTTGATTGTTGTTAATTAACGGGGGTTAGATAGCCTTTCCCCCAGAAAGAAATTGTCAGAGATCTCCATACTTTGGCCTAGACCCATGTCCATGTTCTGGCCCGGCTCCCGATTTCTATTATAAATCAAAATCAAGAATAACTAGAAATAATACAACGGGTTCCTCTCTATTATTACCTCTTAAAAAATATTTTTTTCAGTTTGTGACAGACCAAAAACAATATGATTCAATTGCTGGTGGAGCTACTATAGTCCCTCCTAATCAACTTTGGTATCAGGTTAAAGATAAAATTTGTTAAAAATTAAAAAACTTTTTCTTAGGCAGCAATGGTTGAATTAATTTTGACAGCAATTTTAGCCCAAACAATCCTTACATGTGCCGTTGACACCTCCTCAGTTTCTGTTGCCCCTTTAGCTATTGGAATGACTGTTGCTTTGGATATATTTGCTGGGTAATTTTCAAATTTAATTAAATTCATTTATGTATATAAGCAAATTAAAATTAATTTCTATTATGTTGTCTTGTGGTCAAGTTGGTAGTGTGTCTGACTACACCCCATAAAGGTCGAGGGTTCGAATCCTCTTGCTTCCCAACATTTTTAATTTTAATAAAAAATTGTTAAAATTTTTTTTAATTAATCAAAAATTTTTTAGAGCCACACTTAGCGGTGCTTCAATGAATCCAGCAAGATCTTTTGGTCCTTGCCTCGTCGCCAGCTATTTTTTGCAAAATGTTTGGAATTTTCAATAAAATAATTTTTAATTTTTTTTTTCAAATTTTAGGGGCCTGGCACTAAATTAACTGATCCAATTTGGACTTCCCATTTTGTTTTTTGGTTAGGTCCTTTGTTGGGAGGAGTACTTGCAGCTTTTATTTTCAAGTTAAAAATTAATTTAAATTTAAAAATTTTCTAATATTTTTAGAACACTTTTGACTCGAGGAAACAACAGAATATGCCCTTGATTTGACCGAGTCGTCGAATATTTGTACATTCCTCAAATTTGGCCTCAACTTGTCCTTATCTGGATTTTAGAAAATTAGAATTAAATATATTTTATACTTTTATATATTTACCATCATAAAATTCTACATTTTGAGAGTTGCAATTTGTCGTATTTTGACTATTGGCATTTTGTCGCGATTATGACTAAGAGTTATTTTGTCGGGTTTACTACTATGAGGCATTTTGTCGTGATTATAACTAAGAGTTCTTTTGTCGTGTTTACTACTATGAGGCATTTTGTCGTGATTATAACTAAGAGTTCTTTTGTCGTGTTTAATACTATGAGGCATTTTGTCGCGTTCATAATTAAGAGACATTTTGTCGCATTCATAATTAAGAGACATTTTGTCGGATCCACAACAGAATTTGTATAATTTAAAATTTTCAAAAAATCGATGTCAATCGATAAAATCAATACTAATCGATAATTTATTTTTTAAAAATTCTAAATTTTCAAAAAATCGATATCAATCGATAAAATCAATACTAATCGATAATTTATTTTTTAAAAATTCTAAATTTTCAAAAAATCGATATCAATCGATAAAATCAATACTAATCGATAATTTTTTTTAAAAATTCTAAATTTTCAAAAAATCGATATCAATCGATAAAATCAATACTAATCGATAATTTATTTTTTAAAAATTCTAAATTTTCAAAAAATCGATATCAATCGATAAAATCAATACTAATCGATAATTTATTTTTTAAAAATTCTAAATTTTCAAAAAATCGATATCAATCGATAAAATCAATACTAATCGATAATTTATTTTTTAAAAATTCTAAATTTTCAAAAAATCGATATCAATCGATAAAATCAATACTAATCGATAATTTATTTTTTAAAAATTCTAAATTTTCAAAAAATCGATATCAATCGATAAAATCAATACTAATCGATAATTTATTTTTAAAAAATTCTAAATTTTCAAAAAATCGATATCAATCGATAAAATCAATACTAATCGATAATTTATTTTTTAAAAATTCTAAATTTTCAAAAAATCGATATCAATCGATAAAATCAATACGTTAGAAATCCCTCAGCAAAATTTATATAACAGATAAAAAACAGAACAATGTGTATTATTCTTTGGGAATTTTTCAAAAAAATATGAGGAAATGAGGATTTCAATTTTTTTCTTCTTTTATTTTCCTCCATTTGCAATTACAGCCCTCTTTTTGTGCAAATTTGAAAGATGTTCAATAGCAGAACGAGAAATATGATTACCATGTGGAAGTTGTCGAGCAGCTTGTAAAATGTCGGATAATGGACGGCAAAAATCTAAAAAAGAAATTGATTTTGAAGTAATAAATGACACTTTATCCCACTAGAAAAATGGAACGGTCGAGAACCGATCACTTGAGTTGAGGAGTTATTTATGGCCCAGGAACATTCTAGCCGAGTATAACCCCTCTAAAAATGGTCACAAAGGGAGTCAACTTCCTGGAAGAATGAAGTGCCCAAAAATCTACTTAGACGTTGATCTGTACCCAAAAATACCCTCAAAATAAATTGACCCAGGCACATTCTAGCCTGGTATATCCCCTCAAAATAATCCTCAATTTCCGGATCGTTCAAAAATCTTCCTAAAAGGATCAGGTGTCCATATAAAATACCCTCTCTCAAAATAAATAAAAAATAAAAAAACTAACAATAATCCTGAACTGTTTTCAAGTCAAATTCAAAGAAAGGTGCTCTAGCTGCTTTACGAACATTAAAAATTTGTTTAGGAGCTATCCTGAAAAATTTTTAAAAAATTTTAATTTTATAAGCTCAAAAAAACCTTCTAGCTATCCGAGTTTCTAATGGTGCATTAAGGCAAAAAGCAACACGGCCTTTTTGTCCAATTAAAATTTGTCCTGATATTGAAGAAGGAATTAAACTTCCTCCTCCGCCAACATTTTTTGATGAGGTCAACAATGTTTGTTGCTGTTGTTGTTGAGGGCCACTAGTATTTGATGAATTTTTTGAATTGACATTTTGCCGATTCTTCAAAAAATATTTTTAAATTTAAAATAAAAAAATTTTTTATACCGCGCCAGTTTGACCACTACTAACAGCAGAACGTCCTCCTTCATTTAAACCTTCCAGATCAAACGTATCTAAAAATGATAAATGTGTTTTAGGTTGTCCAGAAAGTTTATTGGAAGCACCAGAGACACAAGGGAGGGAGTAGACAGAAAAAAATTTACGGAGAGTGGAAAACCCCCCTCGTCACGTATGGGACAAAAAGACTAAATGACCTTGATCCTCCTTGACTTTAATTTAAGAAAAAATCAAAAGTCAGGAAAGAAAAAAGAAAACTCTGAATCTAAGAAAAATTCAAGGTTTATTTACCTACTAGAACCCTTACCCTCTGAATTTAAAAAATTTAAAAAATAAAACAAACCTAATTCATGTGGATTAGTTAAACCTCCTCTCTTTTTCCAAATATTCCTCAATTGATTTGCTGGTCCCCACAAATACCATTGATAAGCTTCTATTATCTTTAAAAAAATAAATAAAATTAAAATAATTTTTTAAATAAGCATACATTACATCCTTCACAAGGATAATTACTTTTAACACATTCAAAAGGTGCCAATGTTTGTCCGTCTCGGCCAGGAACGTCCAACCAATGACATGTTAAAAAAATCTTTTTAAAATAATTCATAAAATTATCAAATAACTATGACCTCGAAGGAATTTAGACGATGTTGGTGGGACAATTAAAAGAAAAATCAGATACATTCAATTGTATCGGAAACTTGAAAGTCCCAGAATCATTCAGAAATCCACACAAAACCCCCACAACTAAAAATAAATAAACTAACATTGTCTCAATCACGCTTTCCTTCCCTTCCAAACATTCCCAACCAAAATCTGCCAATTCTTGTTCGTCTCCGCCAGGATCGCCCAACCAATGTGTTCATCAGCAGTTGGACATGATAAAAAAATCTTTTTAAAAGAACTCTTAAAATTATTAAATAACCTTTCAAGCCTAGTTTTCAGGAGCATTGTTGTATCCAAAGCAACACCAAAAAATTGTCCAAGGGGTCGTTGTCATCAATCGGGCACAAATCTTAAAGAAAATAATTATTTAATGAAAAATAAAAAAGAAAACACCCAGAGAGTATCGAACCCGTGCCCTATTCACATATAATCAGCAACGGTACCAAATTAACCAACCGTCATTACTAAAGCCGTTCACATTTTTTTCTATATACATACGTAGATTTTGCATTTAGGGGATCTAATTCTAGTTATTAAACCCAAAAGCCCCGAAAAGAAATTAAAAACCTTTCAAACTTCATAATTTGCACATGTACAAGCCAAATAAATGCAACCAAGCAATTGTCTTCTTGTTGAAGCGAATCCAAAAAATTGGGCAAGTGTCCTCTGTGTTGTGGAATGCTGTGATTCAACCGTTCAGCCATTCCCTGAAAAAAAACAAAATATCATCTCATCCAGACAAACAAGAAAAACCTGAATGAACTCTTCAGCTTCTCTTCTATATTTAAGTTAAGCAGCTGAATCCATAGACATCCTAGATGGAACCATTTTGGTTTCCTTCCAAGTTGACGGATACTGGTGCTAGATGACGGAACTGGTTCTGTCATCAGATCCATACTGAAAGCTCTAAAATGTTTAAGACCCCTTCCCTTTACCAGACGATTGCTAAACACAATTTCTAATCGAACTCGGAAAAGGGGATTAATAACGGATAACTCAGGGATTGTTTGCGGACAAAACTTGCTTGTGTAAAAAAGGGCAAAAAACAAACCTTTTAATTTTTAAAAAGATTCCAGGACGTCCAAAGTGCTTTGATGATTTTATTGCTTCTTCTTTGTTTCTTGTTATATTTGTTGATTTTTTAGTTTTTTGTTCTTCTTCTGTTGAGTTTTGGTTCTTCTTTTTGCTGATTTCTTCTTTGTTCTTTTTGACTTGTTGTTCCTCTTTTTGTTGATTTTTGAGTTTCTTCTTCTTTTGTGTTTCTTCTTTGTTTGTTGCTGCTGGACAATTCTTAGAGGCATGGCACTAAATAAGTTAAATGAGTTTGTTTGGGCAAAGTTATAAACTAACCATAAAGCTGATGAGCAGTTATCAAAGTACCATAGAAGCAACAAGTCCCATGAAAATGCCAGCCAGACCTCGCAATCCCAAACAGAAGGAAGAACTCCAAGCACTGCCAGGAGAATTCCATACACCTGCCGTTAGAACTCCAACAAAGACAGACTCCAAACAAATGCCAGAAGAACTCCTACAAATGCCGAAGCAAATGCTAGAACATTCCCCCAACATATGACGGAACATTCCGCTCATTGTCGCAAGAATCTTTCGCCAGGTGCTGGGTTATTCCCCCGCACATTAGCCGGAACATTCCCCCACATAAACAGATGAAGAACTCCAAGCACTGCCAGGAGAATTCCATACACCTGCCGTTAGAACTCCAACAAAGACAGACTCCAAACAAATGCCAGAAGAACTCCTACAAATGCCGAAGCAAATGCTAGAACATTCCCCCAACATCTGACGGAACGTTCCGCTCATTGTCGCAAGAATCTTTCGCCAGGTGCTGGGTTATTCCCCCGCACATTGCCGGAACATTCCCCCACGCAACTAAAACCCACGCAACACGCCTAAAGGACGCACGCAACATGCCAAAGGGGACTTGTGCTTTTGATGTTGGAGAAGAGAGCTCCACATCCGCCTCTACTGCTAAAAATAAGATTTCATTTCTAAAGTAAAAGAAAAGTGAAACTAACGTTTTAAAACAAAACCAGATTGATGAAGTCCAGATGCAGCAGCTTCTTTGGTTGCAAAGCATACAAAGCACTGAATGAAAAAAAAATAAAGAATGTTGTTGGATTAAAACACAGCAAGCTTTGTCCGCAAAATGGGAAGAGGGGGGGAGTGAAATTCAACTGAAATTGCCCCAAATACAAGCCAATTGTGTTTGAAGAGACCATCATCATCATCGGTCATCTAACAGTTCTAAAAAAGAAAAATAAATAGGAGACAAATTAATTAGTTGAATAAAAATTTAGGGAATTTTTCATACGTAGCGTAACTGGCAGAGCGTTAGGGTAGGTTCGAACTCGAACGGAAAACCAAAGCAATAATCGAAAATTCTTCTCGTACCCGAGAGAAAGGGGGAGCTTTGAGCACTAGATATGCCCTTTTAAAAATTTCAGTTAAGTGCGTGGCCCTGCTGACTTGCAAAGACATAAGGGTAAAAAATCACCAATATAATCTAGCCAAATTAAAAAAAAACTAACTTGTTCAACCTCAATAATTCCTGCTTCCTTCAAGACATTTCCCATATTGATCAGAGCATCAATAAAATTTGGATTGATTTTGTGTTGTCAACAGATTCTTGCTCTAAGAATCTAATAAATTGTTCTATCAATGAGACCTCTTTTCTTGAAAAGGGTTGAGGTGAGCTTCCAAAAGTGAACCATGAACTGCTAGAAGTTGAAGCACTTATTGCTTTTTGAAGTTGAGCTTGTTCCTGAAAAAGGAAATTTGACAAAATGGATTTATTTAACTGTTTTGGCCCCCTAATTTCAATAACGCTAAATTACTGACCATCGAAAATGTATGATGAGGTTTCTGATACTTAACCGACTTAATTAATCCTTATATAAATCGAAAGCTCTCGATTTTCAGATTATTTTAGCTGTCAGGAATGATTTGCCCAGATCAAACTACAAAAAGTTAGAGCTGTTAATCGGTATTTTTGATCTTTGTTTCTAAATTGAGGTAGCATTATCTGGTCACATCTCTACTGTTTGGTAAATTAATCCCCACATTCAGAGCTTTCGATTGACACAAAAATTAGTTACATTGGTTAAGAATTAAAAAAATTTATTAAACCATCCAAATAAAAAGTATCAAAAAAACCTGATGAAACAGGATAAAGGGAAGCAAAATTTGGGCTGATTGATGAGGCAATGGTTGCGCGGCGGAACATGACCGACCAAACACAAAGGAATTGGTCGTCGAATAAAAGATCTAAAAAAGATTGTAGTTAAAAGAGAATGTTAGACAGAGAAAAAAAGAATAAAAATCGATAATAGTACATAGCCAAAAATAATGGCCGACAAAAATCAATACGAGTTATAAAAAGTGAACTTTGTTTCTCTGCAAAAGTATAACACACTATTTCGCATTTGTGAGGGACTTCAAAATGTAAACTCAGGGTATTTCAAAGTGTAAACAAAATAAAAAATGTCAAACAACGAAAATATTTTCAGATAATCAAATGTTCCAGAACATTCTTTTCACATTAGAAATCCCTCAGACAAAATTTATATAACAGATAAAAAACAGAACAATGTGTATTATTCTTTGGGAATTTTTCAAAAAGAATATGAGGAAATGAGGATTTCAATTTTTTTCTTCTTTTATTTTCCTCCATTTGCAATTACAGCCCTCTTTTTGTGCAAATTTGAAAGATGTTCAATAGCAGAACGAGAAATATGATTACCATGTGGAAGTTGTCGAGCAGCTTGTAAAATGTCGGATAATGGACGGCAAAAATCTAAAAAAGAAATTGATTTTTAAGTAATAAATGACACTTTATCCCACTAGAAAAATGGAACGGTCGAGAACCGATCACTTGAGTTGAGGAGTTATTTATGGCCTCAGGACACTAGCCGAGTGTACCCCCTCGAAAAATATCACAAAAATCCGGAGCCATCTTCTTGGAAGAATCAAGTGCCCAAAAATCTTCTTGGACGTTGTCGGTTCCCAAAAATACCCTCAAAATAAATTGACCCAGGAACATTCTAGCCTGGTATATACCCACTCAAAATATCCCTCAATTTCCGGATCGTTCAAAAATCTTCCTAAAAGGATCAGGTGTCCATATAAAATACCCTCTCTCAAAATAAATAAAAAATAAAAAAACTAACAATAATCCTGAACTGTTTTCAAGTCAAATTCAAAGAAAGGTGCTCTTGCCGCTTTACGAACATTAAAAATTTGCTTAGGAGCTATCCTGAAAAATTTTTAAAAAATTTTAATTTTTATAAGTTCAAAAAAAACCTTCTAGCTATTCGAGTTTCTAATGGTGCATTAAGGCAAAAAGCAACACGGCCTTTTTGTCCAATTAAAATTTGTCCTGATATTGAAGAAGGAATTAAACTTCCTCCTCCGCCAACATTTTTTGATGAGGTCAACAATGTTTGTTGCTGTTGTTGTTGAGGGCCACTAGTATTTGATGAATTTTTTGAATTGACATTTTGCCGATTCTTCAAAAAATATTTTTAAATTTAAAATAAAAAAATTTTTTATACCGCGCCAGTTTGACCACTACTAACAGCAGAACGTCCTCCTTCATTTAAACCTTCCAGATCAAACGTATCTAAAAATGATAAATGTGTTTTAGGTTGTCCAGAAAGTTTATTGGAAGCACCAGAGACACAAGGGAGGGAGTAGACAGAAAAAAATTTACGGAGAGTGGAAAACCCCCTCGCTACGTATGGGACAAAAAGACTAAATGACCTTGATCCTCCTTGACTTTAATTTAAGAAAAAATCAAAAGTCAGGAAAGAAAAAAGAAAACTCTGAATCTAAGAAAAATTCAAGGTTTATTTACCTACTAGAACCCTTACCCTCTGAATTTAAAAAATTTAAAAAATAAAACAAACCTAATTCATGTGGATTAGTTAAACCTCCTCTCTTTTTCCAAATATTCCAACAATCACCACAAAGCCTCAATTGATTTGCTGGTCCCCACAAATACCATTGATAAGCTTCTATTATCTTTAAAAAAATAAATAAAATTAAAATAATTTTTTAAATAAGCATACATTGCATCCTTCACAAGGATAATTACTTTTAACACATTCAAAAGGTGTTGGTGCAGAATTAATTAAATTAATACTTGGCTTATTATAACTTGGAATGTAGACTTGATTGAGTTTATTTTCTGAAAAAAAAATTTTAGAAAAAATTTTTTAAAAATTTTAAATAATCTAATCCACTTTTCTATGTTTATTCTTCAAAGAAAAATAAAGGGGCAGCAACGGGAATCGAACCCATGACCATTCACAAGACAATCCACGAACGATACCACTCAACCAAATCTTAACATCTTTAACATTTCTAGAAAACTCTTCTAGTCCATTCGTATTTTAACTTTATTAAGCTTAAAACAAACCTCGATCTTTATGTTTAGATTTTTTAATTTCAGCATAACGCGAAGTCGTCTTCCACATATAGTAGTATTCGACAATATCGCGTATTGATTTCCACGGAAGCTGAAAAATGAGAAAAAATTTTTTTATTAATAGTCAAAATTTTTTAGAGATCGCAAAAATTAACACAACCTTGATTCTTAATTTTAGTTGAGGAGCTTGCCAGATTCTTGACTTTAAGTCAAAGAAAAAATCAAAGTCAAGAAAAATTCAGGAAACACTGAAAAATGCCTTGATCTTGACTCTCGATCCAAAAGGTATGGATTCTGATTTAGGCCGGTCTCTCATTTTTAAAACCCTCAAAAAACCCCTCTCCTTTTTACTTACATAGTCTTGCCGAATATCATGAAAATCTTTCACACATCTTTCAGCACCCTCCTCGAAAAGTGTTGATTCAGAAGCTGACCATTCTTCTAATTGATCTCTACAAAGTATTGGACCACCCAAAATTACTGTTTTGTTTGACGTTAATTTATCTGTTTCGAGTGGATAGTGGTGGTTGTTGTCTGCTGGTGGAACGAGAAAACCTGTTGCCTTAAAAAATAAATATATATATATATATTTATAAATTAAAATCAGAATTAACATTAGAAATCTGATTTTAGAACGTATAGGATCCCCCCAAAAAATAAAAATTTTCTAATGAAAGTTGAGCAACACGAATCACAAAAATCGTGTTGGTTCAAAACAACTTTATTATGGGACAATAGGATCTCATTGATTCTTGTAAGGTTATCAAGTAGGTTAATCAAAAGCTTTCAATCAATCCAAAAATCATCAAAAAATACAAGTTAAAAGAAGCTATTGGCCTTAAAACATCTTTTAGTCAGCCTTAAAAAATCCCTGAGGATGTTTTCTATTTAAAAAGGGGAGCTTCTGCCCACATCAGCCTATATAATTTTAGGTGGACCCTACAAACATTTCCCTAGATCCCTAAATCTTCCTCTATAGACTTCTCTTTTTTTTGTTTTTCTATTAAAAAATTATTAATTAATTTACCACAACCTTTCCCATATCGTAGTTTGATTGATGCAATAAAGCCATAGCATGTAAAAGTGTAATATCTCGTGAAGCTGCCGCTGCTGTTTGATGAAGTGTTGGTATTTTGATAGAAGAGGAACTGTCTAATGCTCGAGAAAATGTTCCAACCGCTCTTTAATTAAAATTTAAAGATTAATTTTTTATTAAAAAACTTTCAAAAAAAACCTCGCAATTAATAAAAATTGATCAATTTCCAAATCTGAAAGATTATGATATGGATGATAAACACATCTTTCTCGCCTTGTTTCGCCTTCAAAATGAAATTGTTGTTTTGTTGAATTTTTTGAAATTTTGGAGGAAGCTTCTTTTAGTGATGAAGAAGATGCTTTATCATCGTCTTCTTCCTCAGCTTTTTTATTTTGAAGTTTCTCTTCACTTTTTTTATCCTGAAAAAATAATAAAAATTATTTTCTTATCTAAAAATTGTTGAGAAAAAATGTCGTTAGAATTTTGGGGGAAAGCTCCCTGGACTGACATGAGAAAATGCCGGATTGATGGACTGTCCATCAGTGAATCTCATCCTTGTTGTTTTTTAATGTTAGACATCAGGGATAGAATTCTTCCACATTTTAGCAAAAATAAAAGTCGGAAAACAGGGAAGGAAGCAAAGGAGAAAAAGGAAGACAGGAAAAGTGTAAGACTGAAGGACCAAAAAAGATGGAATTCGTCGAAGGCGAAAGAAAATGGTGGATCCCTGGATATCCGTAGACAGCAGAGATGAGAATCCAGGGAGGAAAAAAAGGAAAACGGAGCCAACGAATTCTATAAGTCTTGGGACCCACACCAAGGATCCACAATTCATTGAGAAAAAACTATTCCCAGCAATTATTCCCTCCGTAAATTTAATTTCCCTCCGTAAAAATGTTAAACTAGCCCAGTATTAACCCAATATCAAAAAATAAAAAAACCTCATGCCCATTTTTCTCCTCATTCCCAATTCCATCATCCATTTTTTCTTCGTCATCCTCAACTCCTCCATTTCCACTTTCATCATCATCACATTCCATCGTTTCCAAATCATTTTTATTTTTTTCATTTAACAAATCGGGAATTATTGCTTGATGCCTATTTCCAATTTCAATACGTCCTTTATCTGCCAATAATGTTTGATTTGAAGGATCGTAAACAAGTGAATAGAAAAATGAATCCTTTAGAAAATAGAAAATTAAGAGAAAAAACAAGAAGGAACTTGTGGGTTACCAGAAAACAGTATTTGCGGACATACTCTTGCAGACTCAAATTGGTCGAGAATAATGGTCTCATAATGGTCCATATTCCCTTTTTCAATGCAAGGAAGTGATAGCTGACCATTATGAGGTTTTCATATTTGACCATTATGAGTCCGCATAAATATGTCCGCAAAAAGTAATTGTCCGCAAAAACAGGTTTTCGTTAACCCAAAAGTACAAGGAAAAATAATTCAAAAAAAAATACCCTTACATCTTTCCCAATATACATATCACAGGTTTCTACTTCATTTAATATTACTACCAAACATTTGCCACGAATCTAGAATTTTTTAAAAATTTCAAAAAAATTTTTTTAATTTTATACTTGTGTTGCTGGCAATGTTTCTACAATTCTTGAAAGAAATAATTCTTTTTGACGTAATTCATGTAATTGTTCTGAAGATAGATTTGTTGCTCCACGTGGAAGACCAGCAAAACCATAACATTTTGGATGTGAAAAAGTTGTTGTGCTGCTGCTAACATTTCCCTCATCGTTGTTATTTTGAGAATGAGAAGAACATGACTCTGGAATAAATGACCGTTTTAAACTTTACAACCACCAGTGCAGGGTATGATTCCGGGGAACTTTACAACCACCAGTGCAGGGTATGATTCCGGGGACCCTCGGACCGTAGCGATCAACAAAACGCCTAATTCCCAGCACTGCCAAACAGCACGCGTAAAGCTTCAGGAGCTAAGTCATGAGCCGGAGCCAGGAATTTGAAAATCTGGAGCCGAAGTCACAAAAGGTCCAAGTCCACACCAAAAGACCAACCCGTTACCCAACCCAACACCCCAGTGTGTTTTAATACATTAATTTTAAAGAAACCTTTTTTCCCATCGTCCAAATTTGCTGAATTTTGTGCCTCATTACTAGATTCTGGCAATCCATTTTCTTTTGGACTAGCAGATTTTGAATTCCCTCCATTTGCTTCTAAAACAGGAGCTGAAGAAGTAACACTTTCCTTCAAATCTAACAAAGTTCTACGCGGTTTTGACACTAAAAAATTAAAAAAAATTTCAAAAATCTTTTAAATTAAAAAGAAAATACAAATTTTATTCTGCCTCTCAGCTTGATCAGCAATTTTAAGAATTGAATCAGGCAAATCACGACGTCTAAAGAAACAAGTAACTTTTGCTTCTACTGCTCCAGTTGAGGTCTAAAAAACGGTGAAAAAAAATTTTAAAGTAGTTAAAAAAATTTTTTTTTCAAGTCTTTTCTTGAAAAAAAAACATTTTCCAGAAACAGAAAAACAATGAACATGAAAAGGTCTCGAACCCTGCCCAGTCACAAGCTAGAGCCTAAAACCACACCACTCAAACAAACTTAAGAATTTGGAGCACGAATAAAAATTCGTAAAATAGTCACCAAAAAATACACAAACTGTTTCACTAAAAATTAAAAAAAAATTTCACCTTATTTAATTCCTCAATTCTTCGAATATGGAAAGGTGCAGCTGGTTGCGCTTCGAAATAGACATAATCTAAAAATTTAGAAAAATTAGAGTAAATAAAATTTTTCCAAAACCTCAACCCCCTACCTTCCCCTAGGAAAGGAACAAGTGAGGGACACCCACCCACCCACCCAAACAGCAACAACCACCACGAGCAACGACTCTCTCTCTCAACCACCAAATAACCAACCAGGACATAGGGCAACTATCAGACAACCACCCTCGGCCTTAGGATCAGGGACAACAACGCCTTAAACACACCCAACTTCTTAACCCTTCTCCCCATAAAAAATTTTATTAAGAAAAATAGTACCTCCAACTTTATACATATTTTGTGACATTTTTTCTTCTTCTTCTTCCAAAAACTTTAAAAATTAAAAATATTATAATTTTTGGTTGTCCTCCTTATAATTTCTTTTCTTCTTTTTTCCAAATGTCAATATAAAAAAATTAATATTATTGGGCAGGCGGTGTGAGAAGATTTTAAAAATAAAAAAAAGCAAGCACCAATAATAGAGAAAATGAATATATATTTAATGTTGTTTTGTTGTATATATGTAAAAAGTCTGAAAATGAAAAATGTCGCTTCTCGTTTTTAAAAAAATAAAAAAAAAGAGTTAAAGAAATAAAAAGGAGGTTGGTGGGGTTTGGAGAGGAGCATTATTAAATAAATAAAAAAAAATTTTTTTAAAGCTTAAAACAAGTAAGAAAATGTGTGAAAACTGGCAAGAATATAAAATTAAAACTAAATATAAATTATTAACACCAAAAATTTTTAAAGGAAAAAAGGTTGGATGAAAGGAGGAGAGGGGGAGAAGAAGCTCTCGCCTCCATTGAAAAAAAGAAAGCTAGAGGTCCACAAATATTTTTTAACACCAAAAAAATAGTTTTGGGTTTTAAAAAAGGATACGAGTCCAGACATTTTATTTTTCAGTCACCTTTCAAAGGAGCATTCAACTGGAGGCTGGAGGGAGGCGTTCACCGGAGGGAGGTATTCTATTTCTCAATCACCTTTCAAAAAAATTTTTTGGAGGAGGCATTCAACTGGAGAGGGGCATTCTATTTATAATGGGCATTAATTTGGAGGTGAGGCACATTCTATTCGAGATTTTAAAGGTTATTTATTTGGCTAAAGGATTTAAAATTAAAAAGAGGTTTTGGACTTTGAAGAGAAAATTAGTAGTTGAAGAAGGGGATGATGAGAAAAGCGGGAAGGAGTCGAAGAATCTTTAACCATCCGCCATCATCAACAACATCATCATCTCCTCCACAAAACCACCAGGCCGGTCGCTAAATCAATATAATAAAAATAAATAAATTTTTGGAAAGCGAAGCAACTCACAAAATGAAAATATGTGTAAAAGTGTGTATAAAATAAATAAAAAAAATGCATGGATTTAAAGATTGAGGAGGAGGAAATTTTGTGAGGTGGTTAAAAAAAAGAAAGAGTAGTTTTTAGTTATTTAAGAAAAAAGAAAAATAAGGCTAGAAAGCTATCTTTGGATTTTATTGTTTGTTTTTAAACGTTAGTTTTTAAAAGGTAGCTGGCTACAAGTTAATAACATTTTTAGAATTTTAAAAATTAAAAAGAATTGTAGAGAGGATTAAATGTTAAAATGACAGAAGAGAGGAAGAATTTCGGGCTAGAGCCTGGCAAAAATTTTAAATTTGGAGCCCGGATGACTGGTAGCTACTGTATTTCGTTAGAAAATCCTGGGAATAGTCCAAACCTCGGAAAAGCCTAATTTTGCCAGAATTTGAATAGGGGATGGAGTAGAGCTAGGACTCCAAAAAATCCTATCCTAGTTCTGCCGGACTTTATATACGGGACTGGATCTCTCTCTAGAAAATCCTGGGAATAGCCCAACCTCAAAAATCCCGAATGGTCCAATTTTGTCGTCCAAAAATCGGAAGAACCAGAGAAGATTTAATCCTAATCGTGCCGAACTCTCTAGTTTAATAAGAAATCCCTCAAAAAACGAAGTCAATAAGTCTCCCCTCTTTTTCAACCTAAAATTTTTTTCTTTTCTCTCAATTACTAGTATATCCACGACTTAAAAATAAAAATATATTTAATAAACAAAACATTATTTGTGTGTGTGTGTTTAAACAGAGAGAGTTTTGCCCTTTTTAATGGCTTCCCAATTTTATATTTTTTTCTACAATTTTCATTTATTGGGTCGCAAAATCGATTTATTTATAAAAATTGAGAATGTTAAGTAATTTAGATTTAATATTTAATAAAAGAAAGGAAAAAAAGGTTGAGAAATTAATTGAAAAAGTTGATTAATAATGGAGAGAATGAGGAGGAAAATTAGCGAGGTTCCTTAATAAAAAAGGAGAAAACAGGAGTAAAATTACTTGATTTGAACGAGTTATTAAAATTATCTAGATCCAGCAACCATGTAAAAAATAGAAAATAAGTTTAAAAAAATTATGAAACACTAAAAAATTGTTAGAACACCAGAAAATAATTTAGAAAAATAATAACCACCAATAGGACTCGAACCTTGCCCATTCAGCACCTTAACCCAACACACAACCAGTACACCACACAAGCGACCTATCATCATCAAATAAAAACGAACTAAATTGCTTACAAGAAACAGAAACATGTTCTAACAACATAAGCTACTTAATATATTTCCATTTAATTTTAGCATTTTTAGCTTTCTTTATTTCCAACATTTTCCTTTCCAACTTAAACATTAAAAATACTCAATAATAACAAAATCGAAAAATAAATTTTGAAGGCTAAAACTAAATGGGAAGAAAAAAAAGATAAAATAAAACTCATTGACTATATGCACATATAAAGTATAAAAATATTCAAGTAAAAAAAATAAATATAAATAAAAATATATTAAATATAACATCGCAGCTGGGAAGAGATTGTTAAAAAAATAAAAATTAGAAAAAATTATATTAAAAAAAATAAAAATAATGGCCGACCACCTCCCTCCCTTTAACCAATTTTTATAGTTAAATTAGAATATGAAAACGATGAGAAAAAAAATAAAAGAAAAAATTTGGAAAAATAAAAAAACGAGAAAAAAAATCAAATTTTTAAATTTTTTTTTTGTAAAAATTTTTTTGTATTTCTCCGGAGGTTTGGGGTCGAACCTCATGGTTGGACAGTTAGTTTAATCTACAGTTGAACTTCTAATAAAATAGACCCAATAATCCACACAATAATTAGATTCAAAATATTTTTACAAATTAGCGACACCACCTTCCTATTTAAGACACTCTTTTTATATTAGCCTAATTATAGCCCCATGATCCTATCTCATATTGAGGTTCGCCCCCTATTTATCCCCCAAAGAAATAATTTAAAAATAAAAAGAAAATCTTTCCCAACCTTTTAATGTATATATATTTATGCATCAATTAATCCATCCATCGACACAAAATAAATATTTAATTGTTTCCTTGTTTTGCAGTAAAAAAAAAATAAATTTGTAGATAAATATAAATTTGCTGTTGTTGTTGTTGTTTAATTCCACTTGAATATTTGCACAATAATTGTTTGACAATAATAAGAAAATAATATTAGGTAATTTAAAAAATAAATATGTAAAAGTGCTTTAAAAAACTTAAAATAAATTTAAAAAAATATTTTTAAAAATTAAATTAATATTAAAATTAGAATTAAAATTAGAAAAAAAAATTTTTTTATTTAAACAAAAAAATATTCCTAAAAGTAACAAAATAAACGGGGAAAAAATAAAACATTTCACAAATTTATTTGGGATTGAAAATTAAATTCAGTTTTTATTATTAAATTACCTAATTAAATTTAAAAAATTTTTTCCTCACCAAAAAAATTTTTTTTTCAATCCCAAAAAGTGAATCATTAAAACAAAAAAAAACAAAAAAAATTTTCCTAACGTTTACGCCAAATCCATCTTGCTCTTGCACCTTTTTGACTTGGCTAAAAATTATTTAAAAAAATTAGAGCTTTTCAAAACTTAATAAAAATAGAAAGCATGGTGAGGACTGGGAATTCTGGATTTAGATAACATGAAAAACCCCAAAAAACATTCTCAGAAAACTCTGGAATGAACAATTTTTGTGTTGACGAAAAAAAGCAGTGCTTATGACTTGGTCGGAGAATTAACTTAATTCACCGTATGGTATGGGCCGGAAAACTAACTCTCGGAACCAAGATAAGACACATGTCGAAGTTAGAGACACAAAACGTCCAATAATCAAAACTGTGTATAAATTAGTAATTAACCCCCCAAATAATTAACCACACTAACTCATGGAAACCATGAAAACTAAGTAAAAATAGTGAAAACCAGATAGTAATACAGCCCCAACCCCACTCCCTTCTATTTACAAAATTTCATTTTCACCCTCTAACCAATTAAAAAAATTAAAAAAAACCTTCTTCCTCTCCTTTCTCCGTTTATCATAATTTAACATTCCAGCCAATCTTAATCTTTCAGCCAAATCAGGATATAAAGCAGCCAATGCTAAAGCTGTTGCTGTTCTAATAGCTCTAGGAGTTGTAGATTTTCCACCAGCTCCATTAATTACTTTTGCTTCAATATCAACTTTTCCGAGAAGACCAGTAACAATTAATGGAGATAAAAGAATTTCTCTTTAAAATTAAAAAAAATTTCAAAATTTTTCCAAAAAAATTTTTTTTCAAAAAATTTTTGCAAACCTCGCTTGTATATCCCTCAAAATATCATAATGATGTCCATCAATTGTAATTTTTCCTGTTCCACCAGTACTTACTAAAGCTGTAGCAATTGTTGTTTTAACATGAGAATGTCCATGAGCTTCTAAAAAGCCGGTTTCTGGGTGGACATGAGCCTTAGAAAAATTAGAAAAAATCAAAAATTATTTAAAAAACTATTGGCAATTCAGAAAGATAAAGACGTAAAGTTTCATGTCCAACATCTCCAGCACGCAAAGTTCGATAATCATCAATAAATTCTTTTTCTAGACTAGCATTTGGTAGTTGAGACTCGAAAAAAACAAAATTAAATTAAAGAAATTTTTGAGGATAAATTTTGAGGACGAAATTAATAAGTGTTTACTGTTAGGACAATTTGAAACTCCAAATTAATAAACATATGAAAACATGCTCCGATAAGAAACGGGGCCGGGTTGAGGAAAAAGCAGGAAAGGGTTTGGATCATATTTTAAAATTTATTTTAATCTGGGGATAGGTCGGAAAAAAGTCCAAATTTCTTCAAATTCACAGAGTTCAAAAAAGTTGAAGTCACTTAAGTTCAAATTCAAGTCGGGTTATCGGGAACCCAACTCATCCGTGGTTTTGACTAGTTAATTTTTGACGAATCAATTTGTCCACAAAACTTTCCCCGATAAAAACCATTAGAAAAATTACAAACCATATATTCCAATGCCATAATAAATCCAGCAAACTTAAAATTACAAAAATAAAACTTTTTAAAAAATTAAATTTAAAAACCATTTCATCAGTAATCTTTTCCCCATTAGTTTTGAGTTGCAAAACTTCTTTTGTAATCCAAAAATGTCGATTCATGGGTAATGAAGTTCCTTCTTTTGCTTCAGATTCACGAATTTCTCCTTTCTGTAATGCTAATTGTCTTTTGTCATATTCACGAACTAAACGAAGTGTTCGCCGATTTATGTCCTAAAATTCCAAAAATAAATTCGAAAAAAAATCAAAAAGATTACCGAAAGAATAGCAAAGAAACGAGGTTTTAGAGTATAAAAAAGTGTATGCCGAGGAACTCCATATCGATCCACATCAATTTTCTTTATTGGATCAAGTGAATAGGGTTGCATCACAGGACGTGTTTTTAAAGAGAATAAGCCAGAAGGAAACAAATATTTAATTGATGTGTTGATTTGTTTCTAAAATAATAAATTTTTGAGAATATGATGCCCTGTACAATTGCTCAAAACTTGGTGCTCTTGACCCTTACACTTTAAAAAATCAGGATAAAGCTCCCAAAGATCCCTTTCTCAATAAAAAAGACGAGTTTCACTAACTCAAAAAATTCACTACCTCAAAAAATTCTAAATAAGGCTACCAATAATCACAAGCCCAATGAAAGCAAAATATGACTCGTCTAATAATCCCCTTTAAAATTTTTTTGGGTAAATCTCAGAAAAAAAAAGACTCTCCCCATTCTAAAGACTCTCCCCATTCTTTACGTTTAAGAAATTTCTGAATGAATCTCCAATAGTCACAACCCCGATAAAAACAAGAGTCGTCAGATAATTCATCAAAATCTTAAAAATACCAAACCCCAAAAAGACTTATCCCCAATTCACTACAAAAAATAAAAAATAAACTTGAGTCATAGTTTCAGGATCAACACCCATTATATTTGCCAAATGCCTTTTCCCTCTTTCAAATCCAACCATTTCATCTTTAATAAATTGTTCTTGTTCATTAATTGATTTTATATATAAATTCATAGCATCTGATATTTGATTTATACGTTCACGTCTTTCTTTTTCACGTTGAACACTTGTATAATTTTCCTTCTTTTTTGTTGGTTCATCTCCTATTGAAAACCCAGGAGGAATATTTTGTTGATTGTGAGCCAGAGAATGAACAAATAAAAAATTTTGGCATTTCAAAAGCCTCTGATTGAATAATAAATTAAAACGATAGAGTGGAAGCATTTCCCTCACTCCCTAAAAATCTGAAAATCTAAAAAAAATTTTAAGGTTAAAAAATATTTTTAGAGCATAAAACTCATCTAAAAACAATCCAAAAAATTTTTTCAAAATTTACACCAAAATATATATTTTTAACAAAATAAATTTAAAAAATTTAAACGAGAGAGAGATCAGTCATCTTGAGTTTCTTCTTCTTGTTCCATTAACACTGAAACAATATCATCAGGCACATCATTTTTGATTATGTAATCAAATAATGTGCTGATTTTAGACCTAAAAAATTATTTAGAAATATTTAAAGAAAATAGGGTCTTTGGTCCTCCAAACAGAAAATCTTTGGTCCTTTTTCGATAGAACAATGTGCCTTTACATCCCAACCAAATGTGGAGGAACAGAAGAACCGAGCATTTTTCTGTTTGGTTCGTCAGTTTGGTTTCGGGGTCTAAAAACCGAGAACTCTATCCTAGCGTTTATAGCAACTGGAAAATTATTTTTTAACCAAAATACACCCTCAAAAGAACCCCTTATAAAACCCAAAAAATAATTTTTCAAAAATCTTTACCATCCATTAGAATTTGGCAAATATCTGTAAACATTCAAATCACTAAATTTTAAATCAATTCCTACAAATGTTTCTTTAGCACCATTATTTCCATTATTTGTTTGAGGTAAAAGTATTGCACTAATTAATTGTTGATCTAGATTTTTAAAATTATTTTTAGAAAAGAAAAATTAAAAAAAAACTTTGAAAAGTAAAAAGAGGGGCAATTGATTGTTGCATTTCTTGTCTTCTTTGAGGTATATTCCTTAAAGAAAAAAATTTATTAAAAAATTAAAAAATATTTTTATGATATTTTAAAATATATAAATCCCAAATTTCTGGTGTTACTTTGAAATAGAAAAAGAAGATTGGGCTCAACCCCGATATCTTAAAGAGAATCCCCAAAAATCAATCCAATTAAATCTTCAAGCGATTTCCCACAACGAGTGGGACCGATTTACGGAGGACGTGGGTTGAAGGAAATTCCTGTTCGTGGACGGGGACCCCCAACAACTTCCCAATGAAGTCCTACTCTTCACAAAGACAAGGATCAAAACCTTAATTAAAAATCCTCACCAAACACTTATAATTCCACCACATCCACCAATTAATAAATTTTCCAAATTTAATTGTTGCAAAAATGAAGCTTGTTCTTTAAGGCAAACATCAAAAATAAGGCGTCCAGTTTGAGTTGAAAATGTTAGAAAATGAGCATCAGAAGTTGCTATAGCTGTCCAAATTCTGTTAAAATAAAGAAATAATCCTTAAAAAATTTAAAAAAACCGATTCGCCAAAAGAAGTGAAATATGTCGACGGGAAAACCAAGTCCAGTTTGGTTGATGTTCTTCTTCTTCAACCCCTTTTCTTCTATTATATCCACATAATCTTGCAATTCTAGGTTCAACATAAGATTTTAGAGGGTAATTGTTTATCACTTCAATATAGTTTATGGGAGAATCCTAAAAATAAGAAAAATTTTTAGATAAAATCAGAACAAAAGATATTAAATACTTCCCAGTTTAAGATATATTAAAAAAAGGTGGTTATTGGAAGGACATGTAAATTTTTAAAAAAATATTTAAAAAAGAAATTTAACTTTTTCAATCCTTGCAATTAAAAGACGCTTTCTTTCCGGCAATTCAAATATTTTTCTTCTTTCCTTTGAATTTTCTGCCCTCTTATATAAACGTCTGTCAGAGTTAATTTTTGTGCTGTTTATTCCATTAGCTTCAACATTTTGACAAGGATGAGGAGATTTTTCAGAGCCATTAGGAGGTATTGAATTGTTTTGTTGTTCAATGCCGTTCTATAATTTTATAGAAAAAATTTTTTATTTTTGGCGGTCCAGGATTTTTTTCCAGGTACAGATTTCCCCATTCCTACAACCTCTAAATAGCCCTGTTTTTCACGCGGAAAAATGTTTGGGAGAATTCGTCCACCATCTCAAGAACTTAAAAACAGTAAAAAATAAAACCTTTTGTCTTTTTGCCTTTCTCACAAATCTTTTCAACATTTCCATTGAAACACGTCTTTTTGGAGGTTCACGACCAAACGCAACTTTGAACAATTCTTCTTCACTATTTATTGTTGTTTCAGCAGTTCGACGAGCAAGAGATTCACAAATTGAAGTATAACCAAAATCTGAGGAAGACGGAAATGCAATATTTTGGATTCCATTAGTAGAAGAAAAACTATCATCATTGTTATTTATATGTTCATCTGATGTATTGTGTTGTTTAATTCCATAAAGTTTTTCAATTATTGATGCCTTTAAATTGAGAAAATTAAAAAAAGTCGGACCTCGTTTCTAGATATTAACTCAATTTAAGTTCTTTTTTTTCAATTTTGTTGGCCACCGGGGCCTGTTAGCATAAGAAAGTGGTAAAGTAAATGACATGATCACATGACCTTCTTATACTAGGGCCTGGTTGTGGGAGCTGACTAGTGTATTAGGCGCTCTGTGGCCCTGTTTTACCCAAGACAAGAACTGACTAGTCGACATACCACATTTTAGGATTCAGCTTATAATAAGGTCCGCACCTCCAAATAAATTCAAAAAATTTAAATCATAAAAGAACCGTTTCTTGTGTTGAAAGCATATTGCCAATTTCATTATCAGAAAATTTTAAAATTCGAACAACTCCGTCTTTAGAAGAAGCAGCCAAAGTTAAGTCACACCTTAAAAAATACAAAAAATTTAAAACTAAAAATTAAAAAAAACCATGACAAATCAACAACAGAATCTTTAAAAACTTTTTCAACAACAACAAGGGGGCGAGCAAAATTGGGCATTAACCAAATAGAAATTGAGCGATCACGACTGCCTATTGCAAAACAAGCAAAGTTGGAATTTGTTCCAGAATAATTAGTACGTTGAAAACAGTGAGGATGGGCTCGCTTAAGATGTGAAAAAAATTATACCCATTCTTCAAGCAAATCGAGAAAACCCAGAAACCCCTCAAAAACAACTCTCCCCTATTTACAGGTCCCTAAATTTTTCTCATTTTCAAAAAAAATCAACAAACCACAGCACAAACAGCTTTTCTAAATCCAACCAAATCTCTTGAATAAGCCCAATCTTTCCTCATAAAAATTTTGGCTGTTGGCCCTCCATTATTCATTGCACAAGGAGCAACTAGAAAACAACCATCTGGAGACCAATCCATTCGACAAAAAAGTGTTGAAATTGCTGATTCGGCAAAAGGTTCAGAGAATGTATGTACACAGGTCCAACTATCAGTTTGCCAAATTTTTAGAGTATTGTCTTCTGCTTGTGTAGCTAAAAAGCTGAAAATTTAAAAATTAAAAAAAAAGTTTTAAAAATGGTCAGAAATTAAAAATTAGAAAATCAAAAAACAAACCGTCCAACCGGGTCCCAAGCCAAACCCTTGACGCCTCGTGAATGACCTCCTCCAGATTGTTTTAAGGTTGTAAGTTTTTCAGGCAATTTTCGAGCATTCCAAATTATTCTAAAAATATTAAGAAAATTTAAGTTAAAATAAACTAAAAAAACATTGAATTGTCAAGTGAGCAAGAAGCCAAATATTTTCCATCTGGAGACCAATCCAAATGCAAAACGTCCAAAGTATGACCAAATCTTGAATTTAAAAATTAGATAAAAAAGATAGGGTGAAACATTACGGAAAGGGACAGTGTCCTTAAAGCTCTCCCTATATCAGACAGCTTCCTACAGAGAATTCTTTTACCCGGAGATAAGGCTCTAGGAGCTTCCAAGAGAAATTCTCTTACCCCGTGGACAAGAAATCACACGAGCTTTCCCATAGAGAATTCCCTTCGTCGGAGACGAAAAATCGAACCCTATAAAAAATAAAAACAAAACAAACAATTTATGTGTACATCTATAATTTTCTACTTTTCGTAAAATTTCTTGTTGTTCAGAAGGCAAAGTTGTAGAAGAAGAAGGCTGATCAATTGATCCCATACTTGTGAAGACTCCAGTACATTCATAAATACAAAGAACAGGATCATCGCCTCCACAGACCAGGCGTTTAGCGGAAGGATCACGAGTCCAACGGACACAGTTTATACTACCTAAAAATTTTAAAGAGAAATTTGAAGGTCTATTCTGAATTTTTTGTTTTATTAATATGAGAGGAGTAAAAGATCATAATCGCAAAAATTTAAAATTAAGGATTTAATTCAGAAACGAGTATTCTGTCCAAAATTAAGTAGAGACCACCCTCATTGAAAAGGTTAACCAAAAAGGAATGGTGCCACTAGAGTTAAAGACCTCCCAAAAAGGACTCACAAACCCCCAGACCCACTTAAAACCTAAAAATATAAACAAAAAAAACTTCTCCAACTTGAATGAGGTATTCTAGCCATCGGATGATTATTATAAGCAGGCATAACTTCAGTTGCTTCATCAATCGATGCCTTGAGAAAATCCAGATCCCAAACAATTAAAAGTCCTGCCCCACCTCCATCTTGACCTGCCGTAGCTAATTTGCTTCCGCTTGGGTGGATGTCCAAAGAAAAAATATTACCACCTAGAATTTTAAAATTGAAGAAAAAACGTCCCAAAAAATTTTTTAAATAAAAACCTTCATGAGATATCCAAGGCACATCATATAAGCGCATAATAAAGGATTTATTTTGTCAATTCTAATCCCTCTGTTTTTAATTGAATTTTCAAAAAAAATTTCAGCTAAATATTAAACTAAAAATTTTTTTAAATTAGCCATACTATTAGAATAATCTTAAAAATTCTTTAAAATCTATAATAGAGTTCGACACCGGCCAGGTACGGGTTTTCCGAGCCACCCAGCCCGGAACCGAATATTTTTGAATAAACCAGGTCTTTCAAGAGGCTTTCAAAGTTCTAACACCGCCAAACACAGGCCGGGTCATCCTGAAAAACCCTGATGCTGGACCCGACCATTCGAACATGTTGAACTCTTAATTTTAATATTAAATATAATAATGGAATAAACCCAAGAAAAATTTCAAAAAATTTTAAAAACAATTTCTCATCAAAATTTTTATTCCCAAGCAAATTGTAATTTTATAATAATGCAGAAATAAAACTTTTTAGGTATGGGAAGCACAATTTTTATTTTTTTTAAACCAAAAAACATTAATTACTAAATCATCAAATACAGCAAAAAAATATTAAAAGAATTTTTGACGATTCAGAAGGAAAAAAATTATCAGAAAAATCCGAAAAAAATTTCAAAAATTTAGGCAAAATTTTCAAAAATTTTTTCCAGCCTTCAGATACAGCAGATAAAATAAATTTAAACCTTTTCACTTCCAAATTTAATTATTATATAGACAAAAACATTCCTTCATTCATCCCTCATTTATTTCTTCTTGCTTGGAGGTCCTTGCTGTTGAGATTGTTGAGGAACAGCTGGACTGCTACGCTGTTGTGGTGATTGAACTGGACGACCACTGTTTAAGCCCGCATATTGATATTTTGCTTTTTTCTCTGACGGCTTCAAAATCTGAAAAAAAATTTCAAAAATTCCCAAACATTTCAAAAAAAAACCTGGAAAGAACACATGAGAGTTTCATCTACAGACATCATTCCACCAGCATTATCAAATTCTCCACAATAATTAGGAGCCGAGAAGAGTGTTACGAGTTGACGTTTTGCAAAGAATTCATAACCATCCTCAACAACCTTTGAAAAAAATTTTTCAAAAATTTTTTCAAATTAAAAAAATTAAACCTGATGTGCTCGACAAATCAAATCCAAATCGTGTCGATTCAAAAATTTTGCAACTACATCAGGTCCAAAAGTGAAAGAGACTCCACGATCATTTTCTCCCCATCCTTGGACATCTTTGTCTGGATCAGACCATAAAAGGTCACAGAGAAGACCTAAAAAAGTAAAATAATTTTTGAACATGGTTTGAGAGTAAAAGTATGTCACGGGTTGAGAAAAATGGTCACGAGTCGAAAGAAGTTGGAGTATCGAGTTTAGAAAATCCATTGACATCCCAGTGTATGCCTTTCTAACAGAACACCTCAAAAAGCCAAACCCCCCCCCCCCCCCCCAAACCTGTATCTGGCACATCTGTCGGTCGCATAATTCTTCGAATTTGTTCCATATTCTGCAAATCTGGTGACAAACCTCCATGGCAACAAAATATTTTCTCATCGATCAAAGCAGCTATTGGCAGACAATTGAAGCAATCAGTAAATGTTTTCCACAATTTTATAGAAAATCTGCGTTTGCCTGAAAAAATTTGAAAATTAACTGAAAATTAGAAAAAGTCGGTACATGTGAGCTATACTTAATAGTCAAAGTCCAGTGTGATTGCTTGAAGGAAATAAAGGGAGGTGGAATAAAAATGTCGGCAAAAAAATGTCCGCAAAAACTGGTTTGCGGACAACCCACAAGTACCAAAATTCTTACATTCATCGTAAAATCCATATATTCGGTTGATAGAAGCGCATTCATGGTTGCCTCTCAACAAAAAAAAATTTTCCGGGTACTTGATCTTGTAGGCCAACAGCAAACAAATCGTCTAAAATTAAGAAAAATTGGTCCAATTTTACCCAAAAAACAAACTTCCAAACTCTGCTTTCCTCTATCCACATAATCACCCAAAAATAAATAATTCGCCTCAGGCGGAAAACCTCCATATTCGAAAAGCCGTAAAAGGTCGTTGTATTGACCGTGAATATCGCCTAAAGTCAAAGATTCGGGAAAATTTTAACAAAACTAGAAAAATACCACAAATCTTCAACGGCGCTTCCAATTCCAACAAAATAGGTTGCGAAAGAAAAATTTCACGAGCCTTGATGCAAAGAACTCGAATTTCATTTTCTGTCATTTGCACAGTTTTTCCAGGCCTGCAGCCACGAACTGAAAAAAAAATAAGTTAAATAAAATAAAATTAAAATAAAACCTTCCAAAAGCCGTGTGATCAAATTATCGACATCCAAACCATCAGCAGTCATTTTTAAAAAGAATTAAGTAAAGTTTACTGAAAAAAATAAAATTAAGGAAATGAAGATTAAAAAATAAATAAGGACTATAGACCAGGAAAAACAAGGACTATAGAAGGCACGTTTATTTTTACGTCAAAAAAGCAATGGAAGAAGTAAACAAACGTGTGACTTGTGTGATCAAGGTAATAAACTGTTTAAGGATTATATGGCCAAAATTTGATTCGAAATAAAGGAAAGACACGAGGGGACGCGTTTTTAGTTCCCAATTTGATTTAAAATTGCATCAACAAGAGAAAAATGAACGAAAACAGTTAAGAGGATTAACATACTGAACAATGTAAAACTTAAATTTTTAATATTAAAAATAAGTTGTCAATCAATTTCTGAATTTATAAATGAACGTTATTTTATAATAAGAAGAGAATGATTGACTGCTCAAACTAGAGGAATAATGTTACGAGTAGTACATTAACATTTCTAAATGGAAAAATATCCAAACGAAGATGAAGGGATATCGGGAAAAATACAAAGAAACCGACATGGCCAGGAAATGAACGAAGCCGAAAAACGCATACCCTGAACAGCAAAAAACCCCAAAAAAACAAAAAAAAACCGATAAAACTGCAAAAATTTCCAATAGGAAAACAAAAGCGTCACTTTTTGTATTTTTCTCTTCATTGCATCTCTCGCATTTTATTGATTAAACAATCGTTTCAAAACTTTTGGTGTAATAAAAATAATTTTAAAATAAAGACACTAGAGTCTCAGGAAGCCACCTCATATCCAAAAATAAATCAAAACAGATCAAAATTTTTAATAAACCCAACAAATTAAAATTTTTTTGATAATTTTCAAAGTGTCGAATCATAAAAATCCTATTAAAAATAAATAGTAAAGTGAAGCTTTTCAAAGTGAAAAATCGAAAAAATGGCAGAGAACAAAAATAAGTCCGTGTTTCTTTTATTCTAAGAGGTTGTTGTAGAAGGCAAATTTTCTTGTTGTTGATGATTTTCTTCTCCTTGTTGTTGTTGTTCACCCGTCGTTATTGTTGTTTGAGCAATACTTGTTGTTGATGTTGACACTGCAGTAATTGTATAAATTGTTTCTCCACTAGTTAAAGAATATTTTGGGGGAGGTGGCAATGCTTCCTTTTCTCCTCTTTCAATATCTAGAGGTCTGGGAACCATTTTTAAGGCATCTTCGTAGCTTGGCAAGGGTGGCGGAATGCTGCAATTGCAAATAACAAACATCCTTTGATCATCGAGAGATTGTTGAGATGCTAAAAATAATGAGACTCTAAAGAAACAATTTTTAGATATTTTGAAATTTTTGGGTTTAGTTGACATTATGAAATTTTAAAGTTAGAGACGCAGTTTTTACCACACAAGTTAGAGAAACTAAAATTTAGGAACACTTTAGATATTTTGAAATTTTATGTTTAGTTGACAATATGAAATTTTAAAGTTAGAGAATCTGTTACTAATACACTAGTTAGAGAAACTATAAAAGGAGAATAGTATTTTGCTCTCCTTTGTTACAGTATTTTGTTGCGTGCTTAATTCTACAATTTTCCCGTGTTTAGGTTATTATTTCTCAATTTTTTTTAAATTTAAATTTTTAATTTTTTCTAGTCAAAAATGTCAACAACAAATTCAACGTCAACATTCTCAGGATCGCCTTCCTTTCCAGGCTCTGCAGAGGTAACAGTTTCCTTGACGGAATCTGGTGATAATCCGCCTCAACAGCAAGTAGTCGTCCAGCCGCAGCCGGAAGTAGTTCAAAAGCCGAAAAATCAACTTTATGAGCAAATTCCAGTTCTGTCATTTCCACCAGTGAAGAAGCCGCTTGTAGTTGAACAACAAGTTTCTCCTCAACTTGATCAAAAGGCTTCTCCTGTTCAGACTTCTGCTCAGACTGAGACTTCTCCAACTTCTCCTAATCCACAATCTCCTGCAGGACCTTCTCCACGTGTAGAACTTCTTACTCAACCTTCTCCTCAAAAGAAACCAGTTGTAAAGCCTCATCCATTTGGCACTGCTTTTTTCGACAATACTACGGTTACTGCGTTCGATTTGATGCCACAGGAGATGGTAAGAAAGCTGCCTAAAGCCTATTTAACTTGAAAATTTTTTCAGAGAAGTTCGTTGAGTGGAGAGGACGATTCGCGAGACAATGATTTTGTGGATACTCCTGAACCGATTGCTGAAAATCCTGTATGGAGGGGTATGGAGGAGACGAAGATTGATCCAAAGTTTGAACCGAAGGTAAAGAAAACTTTTCAAAGCCTAAAATAATTTCCTCCTTTTTTAAGTATGCCTATGTTGTTGACTTGTCCGCTGACCATCTGCCTCGACAGACCATAAAGCGAGAAGAGCCAATAATACTTCTTCCTAAACGCTTCGATAAGACTATAATTCTTACTACTGGGCTCATTTCGTCTTTTGTGGTGATTGGAGTTTTCTTTTTGGTTAGAGGCAAGAAGCGATAAAGCGAGAGAATAAAGAAGAAAAACGATTAGGTGATCTATATATAATTTTGTGTGATCTCTAAAGTATTTTTTGTGTATCTAAATTTGTGTCTGTTGTATTTATTGTTTGTTAAAGTAAGGTAAATTTGTAAGGTATTGTTTAGTTTTGGGTATCTCAAGTGTTGAAATGTGCTGTGTATTAAAATTGGCCACCTGGAAAGGGGTCAAGGGTTCGAACCCGCTCGGGCCCGATATTTTTTAAATAGGTGGAAATGATTTTCTGTGCTTTCTATTTTCTTCAGAAGAATATGGGTACTTTATAAAAGTAAATTATCCAAAAAATTAATCTTGGGACGATAATGGCACTTTTAGCGAGAGGTGAGGGGGTCCATGGTTCGAACCCGGTTGGCGCCCGATATTTTTAAAATTGACTCTAACTCATTTTTTCTTCGTTCTTGACTTAAAAATTATTTATAAATTTTATTTTCCCTAACCTCCAACACTTCCATTTCCATCCGAACTTCTTCCACTTCTCCTTCTTCTTCTATTGCTGAAGAAGCGACAACCAAACGTTAACAATAAAATAACAAAGAAAATAACAATTGTGGTGGCTGCTGCAATTCCTGAAGTTATTGTAGCATGCCCTAAAATTTTTAATTTAAAAAAATTAAATTTTTACTGTAAGCACAAACTTTGTGAGTAGTAATTTTCCCATGTGATAGGCCTGAAAAAAAATTTTTTTGAAAATTATCTTAAAATTTTTTTTCGGAAAAATTTTTAGAAATTTTTTTTGAAAAATTTTGAAAATTTTTAGAAAATTTCAAAAAAATTTTTTGTTGGTTTTTTTCGAAAATTTTTTGAAAAATTTTTTTAAATTTTTAAATGACTCACTTATTGTAGGATTGATAATGCCACATAAAAGGAATATTCTCTGAGCTAGTAATTTTGATGAGCGGATAAATATTTTTAAATTGATTAAAAAATTGTCGAATCCAAAATTTAAAAATTTTTTTAATTTATAGGAACACAATAAAGGGCAAAAAAAACGTGATTTTAACTTAAAAAATTTTTTTCTCTTTTTTTTCTCCACTTAATTTCGTCAGCAATCAACTTAGTTAATTATAAATATTTTGTAGTTTTTTCTGTCCTTCAAGTTCTTAAATTTTGTTAAAGGGAAAGGGGAAAAATTGAAAAAAAAATAAAATTGATTAAATGTTATTTATGGCTAATTAATAGGAGAAAATTTTGGAGAAAATGTTTTTAAGAGAAAAATATCAGAAAAATTCAAGAAAAAAAGACCTAAGAAAAAATAAGTGTTTTGAGTGGTGTTGGGGGGTCGAAGGTTCGAACCCGCTCGGCGCCGGAATTTTTTAAATTAAAGAAAAACGCTATTCATGACAGTTTCCTGTTCTGAGAAGCATAATTATAGAACTGAAATTTTTTCTAGACTGAACTTAAGAAGAAAAAATTTTTTAGTGTTGAGGGGTTGAAGGTTCGAACCCGCTCGGAGCCCGAATTTTTTAAAATGAAGGAAACCCTAGCTAAAAATATTATCTGACAGTTTTCATTCCCGGAGTCGAAAATTTTAAAAATTGACTGTGTATTTAAATAAAAAATAATATAAATAAAAAAACGCTTCGTCACTCATAAAGGTCACCAAATTGGCAAAAAATTGGGAGCACCGAAAATCACGCGTGCGCGAGTTATTCAAGCGTAACTTTTGTTTAAATTTGCTGAATAGACTATTTAAAAATTTTAGTTTGGATTTAGATAAATATGGAGTATTAAAATAGTAGGAAATATTAAATAAAAAATTACTTTTTAAAAATATTGATAATTCCTTGGGGGAAAGAGGAGGTCACAGGTTCGAACCCGTTCGAGTCCCGATATTTTTAAAAGCAAAGAAACTTTTTTTAAAAATTATAATTGATCTACAAGACTATAAAAATAATAAAATTTTATTTTTTTGTGTTCTTTTTTGTTCTATATTTTTATTATTTTCTTTTATCCTTCCGAAACGCCCAAGGCAAGGTCAGAAATAAAATAATAAATTTAACGAGAAGAATAAATTCAAAAAAATAGAAAAAAAGAAAATAATTGGAACGAGATGTGACCCAAAAATAGAGAGAAAAAACTAGATTATTAAAAATAAATTAAAATTAAATTTGGGAGGTTTCCTTCATTTAAAAAATAGCGGGACCCAATCGGATTCGAACCCTCGACCCCCTCTCCAGAAAAATTGACCTTTTATTTTCATATCCAGTCAAAAATTTTTTTATTCTACTCCTCGGTACCGAAAATAATCAGATACTATTTTTAAAAATTATTTTTGTTCATTTAAAAAATAGCGGTACCCAAGCGGATTCGAACCCATGACCTCCTTACTCACTTCCAAAATCACTCCAAGCTATATTTTTCAAAAAATAAATTTTAAAAATTAATTCACCCCAAAAATGGATTGCGCAAAAAAACAATCCGCATAGAAACGAGAAAAAAAATAAATAGAAAAATTAAACAGAAAAATTGAATGAATAGATAGATCTATATAGGGGAAGGTGAATTCTCTCTCTCTCATGATCAGAAAGAGATTGAATTAAAATAAAAAAAATAAAAGAAATTAAAAAAAAATTTGTGTGTTGTAATAAATAGATAAATTATTTAATTTTAAATTTTTCAAATAAAAAAATATTTTTTTAATTTAAAAATTGATGTAAACACACAGTTTTTAAATCAAGAAAAAATAATAAAAGGAAAGGAATGTGAACAGTTCTTTAGTAAATATGTAAATATATTTAGGGTAGATTTAAAAATATTTATGAATAAAAATAGTAGGGAAGGAAGAACATTAAATATGTTTTTGTCTGGCCTAAATTATTGGACTTAATCCAAGAAAATAATAAACAAAAAAAAATTTGAAAATAATTTTGACCAATATAGTGAATTAAGAGAGGGGGGGGGGGGTCGAAAGTTCGAACCCGTTCGAGTCCCGAAATTTTTAAAATGAGGAAAACTCAATTTTAAAAATATTATCTGACTGTTTTTAGTCTCAAGGAATAGAATAAAAATTTTTAGGGAAAATTTTTAAAAATAAATTTAACCCAAGTAACTTTTCAAATTAATTTACACTAAAGATGAGGTGAGGAATTTAAAAAAAAAATAAATTAGAAAATAATCCAATGAGAGTTCCCTAATTCAAAAAAAATGAAAATTAAAAGGGTAAGGAATTTAAACGAAAATGAATTAGAAAATTAGTAAGCGAATCCCTATTTCAAAAAAAAATTTTAAACGTGGTTAAATAGTTCCGGGTCAATTTAGAGAACTTTTTCCCATTTTAAATTTAAATAAATTTAAATATTAAAAAGGACAAAAAAAGTATTTAAATAATATATTATTTAAGAGGTTAGAAAATGTTTATCCCGAATTTTTTGTCCGTTATTTAAAATTAAATGTGTTAATCCCCTTTTTTAAATTTAAATTTTATAAATTTAAAAATCAAATTTTAGTTGTTAAGGATTATTTAATAAAGTTTATTAGTTTTTAAAAAATTAAAAAAGTTAGTTAAATTTAAAAAGAGTATGAGAGGGTCAGGGATGCCACAAGTTGAAAAACCAGAGTTGGGCCAGTTAGTAAGAGAGATAAAACGGGTCCTGACCCGCTTTTCGGTCCCAAGCAGAGATATCACGAGTTGAGAAAAAAAAGTCGGTTTAGGGTTTGCAAAATTATTCTCGAATCGGGTTTTAAGCTAGTTAGGGGAATTGAAAAGGAAAAAAGTCAGGGTCGGGTTTGGAAAATTATTTAGATTGGGTTTCGAATCGAAAAGAACTCGTGACATCCCTAATCCCAATGAGTAAAAAATTTTTATTATTTAATTTTACTTCCATTTTTGCTTCAATTTGTTGCCAAAACAAAATTTTCACTTAATGCTGAATATGGAGCATTTAAAACATTTGAAGATAAATCGGTTAATGGTGGTGATGAAGGAATTTTTTGATTAATATTTTGTTGTGGTTGTTGGTGTCTATGTAAACTACCATCTAAAGGATCACGACAGGCTTTACGACGTGAAGGATACCGACGCATTAAATAATCATTTGCTACTTGTGACATTTGGACTTGAAAGAGGGAAAAATAAAAAAAAAATTTTGAGCGATGTTGGCACTTTTAGTGGGTCGAAGGTTCGAACCCGCTTGGGTCCCGATCCGATTTTTTAAAATGCCGAATAATTATTTTTAAATTATTATATGACAGTTTCCGGCCCCAAGGAGCATAGAAAAATTTTCTAGAAAAATTTTTTTAATTTAATTTTACTCACCTTCCTTTAATTGATTTTCCAATTTTAATTTTTGTTGCGCCACAGCAAAATTTTCAACAACCATAGAAATAGGGAAAGCAAGGATTATAATTCCAAAAACAGAAGATAAACCAGCAATTAACTTTCCAACTTAAAAAAAATTTTTTTAGAAAATTTCTTAAATAAAAAACAAACCCCAACTCAATATTTGACAATCACCATAACCAACAGTTGTTACTGTTATACTAAAAAAATTAAAAAATAAATTTTAAGACTTTTGGGGGTCGAGGGTTCGACCCTCTCTGAGTCCCGACATTTTTAAAATGAAGAAAAATCAGCGTTATTATTTTCTTATATTTTATAAAACTATTAAAAACTTACATACACCACCAACAAGCAGCTGGTATACTTTTAAAATCAGATCCAGGTTCATCTTTTTCTGCATAATATCTTAAAATTAAAAAATATACATAAATTTGGAGGAATTTAGAAACAAAAGGAAACGAATGGATTATTCCAATTTAATGAGAATTCTCGGCTCACCAATATTTTACCAATAAGACAAAAAACTAATGTTTTGTCAGTTATTTTGTTTTTAGTCTCGAGAAGTAGAATGAATTTTTTTAAATTTCTAACCTTGCTGGCAAAATAAGTATTGGCAAAATATAAGACACAGAATTCTATAAAGAATTCTGTCCACATTTATTTTTTCAAAAAATTTTCTCTCAGATATAAGAAATATTTCTCTCAGAAAAATTCCAAACCCTCTTACATTAGTGTAGAGAAGAAAATAGTTCCACAAAGCAAAAACATTGACAACATACAAAGCTCTCTTAATGAAGTTCTCAAAGTTGCACCAAACACCTATTAAAAAATATTTAAGACTAAAAAAAAGAAAACTTGAAGTCCAGTAGAATATCTAGCCAATTTAAATACTCTTGCCATTCTTAAAACTCGTAAAACACGCATAACAAGCATTGCGCCTTTTTAATTAAATAAAAAATTTATAAGAATTAAAAAAAAAAGAAAACCTGCAAAATCTTTTAAACCTTCAGTATTGGAAACACCCATTTGTGAAAGTGCCAATTCACAATAAAATGGTAACACAGTAAATAAATCTTTAAATTGAAAAAAATTCTTAATTAAAAAATTAAGGCTCTAGTCTAATTTATGAGTCCAATGAAGCTTTATAAGTCCATTAAAAATTTCTGAGTTCATTGGACTCGTAAACTAAACCAGATTCACTACTGGACTCGTAAAAGTTCAAAAAAAGATTCACGGGACTCATAAATTAACCCAAAGCCACCGATGAATTCTTAAAGATTCATTGAACTTATAAAGTTCAAAGAACTCCAAAAGGTCCATTGGACTAATAAACTAAATCAAACCCCTCAGAAAGATTCATAGGACTCATAAACTAAACTAGAGCCAAATTTAATTAAAAATAATATAAATAAACCAATTAAATTTAAAGGTTGTCGAAGAAACAGCAATCGACGAGGAGCTACCAACAAACTTAAAAAATATTTTTTAGAAAAATTAAAATTTAAAAAAATCTAAAAAACCGTAAAAGAAAGTCCATTGTAAACCAAGCAATACAACAATTTTCGAGAATTACCAGCCATCGTTGTGGATTATCTGTTGGACGATAAATAAAGACTTGTGGTGGTGGAGGTGATTCCTTAAGAGAAAAAATTTTTTTAGGGGGTCGAGGGTTCGAACCCGCTCGGGGCCCAATATATTTAAAATGAAAGAAAACTTTGAAAAACTCAATAACCAACTTTAATCCAAATTTTTCAAAGTTTATTTAAAAATAAAAAAGCACTTATAAAGTCATTTACTCTTTAAATTAAAATTTAATACCTTCCTACTCGGCTTTGTAGTCAATCTCTCCACAACATTACTTCCATTTTTATTTTCTTTTAATTTTTCTCTACCCAAAGGAAGCTTCATTTTTCTCGTTTTCAATGTTGTTGGGATTGTTGTAGTTGTTATATTATTTTCATTTAAATTACTAGAACTGTAACCTTTTCTTGCTCCCAACAAAGCATGGTATGAATCAGCAAAGCGAGAATCCGCCTTTTAATGAAGAAAAAAATAAAAATCTCAAAAAAATTAAAAAAAAACCTGAAATTCAGGCATTGAACCAAGTACAAGACCAACAACAGAAGCTACAATAAAAATCACTGATAGCAAGGTAAATAATTTTGAGAAGAGAGAAGATGAAGGGCTTTCAAGCAAATGCCAAATAACTTTGCGAAGACCGCGACAACAATCAACCTTTTAAAATTAATTTGGTTAGAGTAAAAAATTAGTCGAAAAAATTTTGTGGGAAAAAAATTTTTTAATAAGAAAAATGAAAAATAAAGGTACGGGTAAACACTTAGAGTCGAAAACAAGAACAAGATAATTTTCCAAATTTTTCCCCTTAATTATCATTAAACAAATCACCAAAACCTGATCAAGCTGCCTTTCAGTGTCCAATGTACGTTTCAACTTCTGTTGAGTATCCGTCAAAACAGAACAGCAGGGTGCTAACTTTAAAAACAAATTATTTTAAAAATAAATTCAAATACAAAAAATAACCTCAACTCTAGTTAACCTCCAAAACAGCAATTCTTCACTGAACCGTTGAGGGCAAATTTCAGGAGGTTTGTGAAGCTTTCCTGAAAAATTTTTAAAAAATTATAAAAAAATGAACCTGTAAGAAAATAGTCTAATACATGTTCAGCAACTTTCGAGTTTCTTTCCAAGTAATATTCTCCATGATGAAATCCGTCTGTAAGCATAAGGCGTTGATGATGCTCCAACCGGACCAAACGAGCCTTTAAAAAATTTTTAAAAATAAAAAAATTAAAATTAAACCAGTAAAGAATTGGGTTCTCTATGATCCAGCACAGTATCTGGTCGAAAACAAAAAGATTTGCCACCAACATTTAAACGAAAAACTTCGTTGTTGCGCCAAGTTGAATGTCGGCGTTCTTGAAGAAGAAAAAGAATCTTTTAGAAAATAAAATAATAAATTAAAACCGTAACGATTCCAAACCATTTTATCTCCACAGACTTCGAGAAAATTCCAAGAAAAATTAAATAAGGAGAAAATGAAGTCTGAAAATTAAAAAAATTATTAAAAAAGGCTCGAAAGGGTCAAAAAAATTTTCATAAGGGACACTTTCGAACGGTGACCAAAATTTTTTAATTAAAATTCTAGAAACGTGTAGAGCATGGTTGATAACCCAATGACTATTTTTGGGATTCTTGACTCCTTAAAATTATTCAAAAAAATTTTTAGTCATAGTTCGAAAGGTTCTCTTATCAACCTAAAAATTCCTAGAATCTTAAAAATTAAAATACACAAAAAAATGTTGCTATTTTAGAAAATAAAAGAAGAATTACAAGAAAAAAATGACTAAAAATAAAATAAACTCAATAAAAAATTTTTTCCCCGCATCTTAAAAAGAGCGTTAAATTGCTTTGAAATTAAGTCAGAAATGTTTGTCAACGCTTAAAAACGAGTGGGAAGAAGAGATTTTTAAAAAAAAAGATTGCCATAAAATATGTAAGGGAAGAGGTTTACCCAGAAGAGCAACGCAAAAAACAAAAATTGGAAAAATTTTTTTAATTAGAAAAAATTATTTAAAGTCTCCCCCATAAAATAAGGAAAAGCTTTGCACAGAAGAGCAACACAAAAAAAATTTTTTTAGAAAATTCAAAAGGAATTTTTTAATATTTTTAATGGATCCTGGAGAGACCAGAGCATCATTTTCCTAAATTTTTTTCAGATTAAAAATCCAAAAATTATCTCAAAAATAATCCAACACCATTTTTAGCGCGTTGCTCTTCTGCGTAGGCCAAAGGAAGGATTTAAACGAATAAAAGAAAAAAACTAAAAAAATTACAGAAGAAAGCGGAAGAACACACATACACAAGTGCTGACAAAAATGAGAAAAATGTGTGTAAAGAGTCAACGGTGTTTTGCTTTCTTATTTTAATAAAAACGTAGAGGAAGGAAACGTGTAAAGTAAAAAAAAATATATAAATCTTGACACTAAAGCTAATGAGGGTTTTAATGCCTTTTTATTTTAAAAAGGCAAAATTAATGTCTTAAATTCCTATGGATAAAAGTGACTTTTTTAGAATAGAAAACGAAAATAAAGAAAATAAAAAATATTCCGGAAGGTAAAAAGAGAAAGAAAAGTGTGAGAAAGACAGAAAAATTAATTACCAATCGTTTAAAAAAAATCGGGCGCCGACCGGATTCGAACCCTCGACCCCCAAAAGTGGCAAATTTAGCTGATGTGAGAAAGAAACACCAAACTTCCAAATCCTTCAAAATCCCCTCACTAAATTTTAATCTAAAAATAACCTCGTGCGCATTCCTCCTTGCAACAACCAGTAGATGATCCATTAATGTTTTCATCAACAGAATATAAAAATTGAGGCTCATTGTCAGAATTATGCAAAACCACGGCCACCATTTCTTTAAGTACTCACATCAAACAATTAGAATATTAAGCATATTTTCTAAAAATAATAAAATAATTCAAGAAAAAATCACAGAAAAAATGACAGAGGCGTCAAAAAGACATTAAAAATGCGATAAAAAAGGTGTCATTTTTTTGACACAACTTTTATTTTTAAATTTGCTATAAAATTTAAACCGAAAAGATAACTTGTCAATCAATCAGAATTTAAAACAAAAACGTAAAGAAAACAAAACCTTCCCTCTGATGGAAGATTTTAGCCCCTTTACTATTCTAGTTAAAACCGTGCTTACAAATAGCCAATAAATCTATAGTTAAAAATACCCTCAGATAGGCCATGAAGAAACTAAAATCGAATTTAACACTTAGCCTAATTTAAGTCAACTCAAGAGGGTTTTTATACCTTAAAATTAGAGCAATGGGTCAGGATATCGAGCCGCTTTTGGGCCGGTCTTCGGCCAGTCTTTCAGGCTAATATCGATACCCGATTCGATCCGCCCGATCAGACCAGGCCCCAAACCCTACTTAAAATACCCTTAAAATAGACCACAAAGAAAACTCAAACCTTGTTATTGAAAACATCATTTTAAGAAGAACATCCTTTTGTAAAAGAACATCATCTTTTTCCAATAGCCACATAGAATTCTTCGAAAAAATTTTTTTGCATGTTGAACAAAGAATTATTATTTAAATTATAATTTTAATTTACATAATTAAATTTTTACAATTCAAAAAAAAACTAATAAATATATGAAATTATATCAAGAAAAAATATAAAATTGGAATGAAAAATGGCAAGTATATTCAATAAAAAAATTTCTTTTAAGTAACTACATTAAAATCAAAAAAACTATTTAAAATAAAAAAATTAAAAAACAGAGAAAATAAAATTAAAATTTTTTAACGGAATTCTTGTCTTATAACGAAAAATTTAATTCCATTGGGAGGTCGATGGTTCGAACCCGCCGATATTTTTAAAACGAGTGAAAATAAATTCTTCACCCTCCATTTTTCTTAATTATGTTTCTACAAAAATAAATTCTCCAAAAAGACCAGTTTCGAGAGATTATTGGAAAATTAACGGGAGGAGAGAGGGGTCGAAGGTTCGAACCCGCTCGGCGCCCGATATTTCCCAAACTAAAAGGACCAACAAGAAAACCGTTTAACATAAAAAATAAATCGTTTATATACCCGTTATCATTTTTTAAATTAATTTAAACCTCCTAATCAAAACAAATATCTTCTCGATTTCCTCTGTCTTCGACTGAAACCACGGGAGAAAATTCCAGCTTGAAGACTTGCACGCCTATTGAAACCTCCTCCACATTTTCCAGTATTAAAGGGAGAAACATGTCTACTATTAAAATCGTCAGCAGCCAAAGTAAAAGAAATTGGTTGTTCTTGTTGTTGTGGTATTCCTCCTCCTCCTCCATGACCTGTTGATTCAGCAAATTTATCAATAATCATTGAGATTGGAAAGGCCAAAACAATAATTCCACAAACGGAAGCTACTGCTGCTACAACTTTTCCTCCTGTTGTGACCGGAACTAAATCACCATAACCGACAGTTGTCATCTATAAAAATAAATTTTTTTTCAATATTAATAAAAAAATCTAAAGGTAAAATTCGGTCATATCATCCAAACTCTGATTCAGACAAACAAGATGTCATTTGAAAGAGTTCACCAAGCTCCATTTGTATAATCTAAATTTTTCACACCAAAAAATTAGCCTGACCCACCTTAGACTTTTTATCTATTTTGAGGCCATAATTCGGCATTAAGGGAGGCACAAGCTTAATTCTAGTGTTATTCGACTCAACTCGGTTTTTCAAATAACATCTTGTTTAGCTGAATCAAAGAATGGGTGATATAACGGAATTTTCCCAATTTGAAAAAAAATTGACAAACCGTCGCTACACACCACCACCAAGCAGAAGGAATTGAATAAAATTTACTATTTGGCTCATCTCTTTCAAAGAAATAAATTGCAGTAGAAAACAACATTATTCCAGTTAATAAAAACATTCCCAACATTGAAAGTTCTGCTGCTGAACGACGCATAGTTTCGCCAAATGCGCGAAGGCCAATACTGTAACGGGCGAGTTTGAAAATGCGAGCAACACGAGCAAGCCTTAGAACACGAATTACGATAAGCGCTCCTTTAAAAGAGTGAGAAAAATATTTTGGAAAGTATTTTGGAAGATAATATTTTGGAAATCGCCTCCTTTTTTCTTCCTTCTTTCATGGTTCCCTGACCATTTTTTTAATTCCCTGACTAATTTGAGTCTCTTTTCCCCTTAGTCTTTTAATACAGGTATCACAAATTATAAAATATTCCAAGCTCTTCAAGCCGAACATCGAGACCGTTATCGATCAAAAAGTTTGTTACATAAAAAGCTCAAAATGGTCAAAGATCAATGTGGGCATGGAATAATATACTGTAACGGGCAAGTTTTGAAAAATCAGCAAGAAAAGGCACCACAGAAATAGGTGGGCGACTTCCAAAGTGCATATTAAAAAATAAAAAAAACTACAAATAACCTCTAAAATTGCGTAATTCAACATCATAAATTCCTAACAGAGGAAGGCAAGCTTCAGCAAGAAAAGGCACCACAGTTAGTAAATCAATTATATTAAGTGGCTGCCTAACAAAATGCCATTTATGAGGGATTACAGCAAAGCGCGCCAAATATTCTATTGTAAAGAAGAACATACAACTGAAAAGAGAACAATTTTAAATTTTAATGCAAATTTGAGTCCAACCTTGAATGTCTACACCCTTAAAAAGCCTACACCATTGTGAAGGGGAATAACGAAGGAATTGGAGGGATTAAGGGGGATAAGCAACCATATATACGAAAATAAGTAGCCAGTTCTGTATTTTAGGACATATGGTACAGCAGTGCGCGCGTGTAGATCTAATCTCTGGTTGAGCAAAGCTCTCTACCCCCTTCAATCACAAATCCAACAATATCCCATTTAATCCTACCAATCTTTCTATATTCTTTAAAAATGGTATAAGCTTTTAGGGCCTAGGCATTCCAGGGTATAGGGCTTGAAAGTGACTCCCTAAATTTATTTTAAAAAATTAAACCAAAGCTCGAGTATTTGAATTCCAGCAACAGGCGTTATATGATCCTCTAATTGAAATTCTGACATTGAAGAAAGAATTAAACAAGCCAATGAGAGAAGTACAAATAATGCTGAAGCAAAGGACCACAATTTGGCAGCGAATGAAGAACGAGGACTTTCCAAAAATGTCCAAATAATAAGGCGGATACGGCCAAAACGGACATTCTTTAAGAGAAAAAAATTTCAAAAAAATTTTTTTAGAAAATTAAACCTCAAATTCAACAGGTGGACAACTAGATTCAACATAAATCTGAAAAAAAAATCAAAATTTCAGAAATTTAAACCTAAAAACAAACATTATCCAAAGATAAGGGTGATGGACTAGATGCAAATCCTCCTCCTCCTCCTATTCTTTTACAGCTTGGAGTTAGAGCATCAACTATACGACAACAATCAGCTAACGCAGTTATTGGGATACGCCAATATTCAATTTCATCACGCCATCTCATAGGGCAAATCTTTAAAAAAAATTTTTAAATCATCGTCGGGACAGTACACCGTCTACACAAAAATTTTTAGGTCCTGAGGGCACGTTTTTCGGGGATCGTTGGGGGATGACTGACAATAAATTGTGAGACAAAGGAGTGGACAAAACAGAGTTTAAAAGAAGAAACCCCCAGAAAACAAAAATTTGGCAAAAGAAGAAAAGCGAAACTATTACACGGTTCGGACGATTTTTTATCCCTCACCCCCTAGTTTCCCAAAAATAAAAACAAACGTCAACTGGTCTGTGCATTCGTCCACAAATATAATAATCCAAAATATGTTCAAATACAGCAGCAGAACGTTCAAAATAATATTCATTTGTTTCAAAAAGGAAAGCATCACAATCTAGTAGTCTTTGTGAATGGTCTTTTTCTGCGAACACTGCAAGTCGAGAACGGTCAGAACATTGACGAATCTGAAAATTGATCGGATTTGGGGTTTTGAGATAAATCGATAATAAAAATTTTATGTCGAAGTGTTAACTTTGAAATTCGTCAATTTAAAAATGACAACTTTGAAAATGTTAACACCACAAAATGTCAATAACCCAAAATGTCAGCATCTCAAAACGTCAACATTTCAAAACGTCGAAATTTCAAAATGTCAACATATCAAAATGTCAACATTTCAAAATGCCATTCCTAAAATCGCATACCTTTGCCAAGCTAAGTTGTGCACTTCGCCCACCAACATTTAGCCTAAGTTGTAATCCACTTCCACATTTTTTGAGAGGCTCTACATCATCGTCATGTTCATCATCTTCACTGTTTTGCTTCCTATTTTCTTCATCATCATCCACTTTAATTGCAACACATTTTGACGTTTTTTTAATATTATTTGAAGATAATGCTACTGAAGGGAATGAAGCTGAGGAAGCTTTTTGCTCTTGTTTTAAATCTCCATTTGGTGTTGTACTTGATGATGCTGTTTTGTGAGGGATGGAAGGCCAAGATTCCATTGTTGTTGTTCTTGGTACTTCTGAGTTGTCGGAGTCCATCTGAATTTAAAATTCAAAAAATTCTTAATTTCAAAATGTCAAAATCCCAAAATGTCAAAACCTCAAACTGTCAACTTTTTAAATATCAACATGTCAATATTTCGAAATGTCAACCTTTCTAAATGTCAATATACCAAAATGTCAGTATTTCAAAAAATCAAAATGTCAAAATTTCAAAATGTCAATTTTTAAAATTAATAAAATTTTCAAAAAAAATTTCTATACCAACGGCAATGTTGCAGGACTTTGCCTTGAATTTGTTGAGTTCATCAACGCAAAATTAAATAAATCTGCGCAGCTTTGTTGTCGCTGTCTTTGACGAAAATTATGTCTCTGGTAAACTCTTTGAGAGCCTCTGTTGTTGCTATTATTATTTTGGAAATTAGAATTATTTAAATGGGAATTCCAACGAATTCTAGGGATCATTTTTAGGGAATTTTTATTATTTTTTTATTTGAGGGAAAAGGGGATTTTTAAGAGAGGAGTTTTTGGGGTATTTTAGAGGGGTTTTAAGAGGGTGATTATTAGCAGGGATTTGTTTTCGGGGGTTAAGGGTGATTTTTAGGTTGATTTTTAAGGGGATTTTTAGGAGATGTTTTAGAGGGTCTTTTTGGACACTCTTTGGACTTTCTTTAGATTTTTCACAATTTTAGAATTAAAAAAATAATTTTAGAAAGAATTTAGTAATTGCGCAATAGTGTGTCAAAAATAGCGCAAAAATAAATAAAATATAATAAAAGAGAATAAATAAATTTGATGAAAATAATGGCATTTTTTGAAGAATTGGAAGGAAAAGAAGAGAAAATGAGAAGGAAAAAATGGATGTTTAATGAAGGGGAGGGGAAGGCTTTATTTATATTTTCTTTTGAAAAAAATAGATGGATGGCAACGGATAGAGCATATAAAAAATATTTTTTTATATGTTTGCCAATTTAAATGCTAGTGTATGTAATTTATTGGAAGACGTGACAAGAATTTAAAAAAAAAATAATTAATATTAAAAAAAAAGAAAAAAGAGAGATGCGCATACGCAGTTTTTAATTGTTAATTTAATGATTGCTTTAAAAATGCTTCTTAAAAAATTTTCTTAAAAAATTTAATTTCTTAGAAAAATGCGCAACTATTTTTGAATATTTTTAAAAATCTAAAAAAACGTTTTTTTCAAGTAGAAGTAATTAATCACCATTTATGGATTTAAAAATTTTCCAATAGAATTTTTTTTAATTTTGAAAGGAAAATGAAAAGATGAATGAAAAGAATATCTAATTTTGGGACTTTAAAAATAAGGAAAATTCAAAAAAAATTTTTTTGAATTTTTGGACATTTTTCAAAGGAAGACGAAAAGATGAATGGAAGGAGTATTGAATTCGGGAATTTTAAAAAATTCAAAAAAATTTTTGAAGAAAGTTTGGAGGTATTAGAAAAAAAATTTTTTCCATTGCTAATATTTGTTTAAAAATCAAAAAAAATTCCAAGAAAAAACACTAAAAATTCAAAAAAAAAATTTTCAAAAAAATAATTATTGCGTGCCATCGCGCAAAGAAAAATAGGAAAAATAAAAAAGGCCACACACAAAAAGCTAACGGAAAAATATTAAAGGAAAGAAAGAAATTTTTCATAATTCATAATTAAGATGAGGAACAAAAAATAATTTTTTCCCCAAAATTCCCTCAAACTTTTTAATTTTTTTGGTACTGGTATAATTATTTAACCTCCCTTTCCCCTCCCATTTTTTATTAAAAAAAAAGAAAAAAATTAGAGAGAAACATCTGAAATAAATGATAAGTTAAGTCCCTCTCCCCCCCCCCTTTCAAAACACTCTAAAATTCATCAAAAAATAAAAAATAAAAAATAATTTTTTTAGCTGCCACATGTGTGCCAGCTTAAAACACGTCAAACTCCTATAAAAAAAAGTTTTTACAATCAATCATATATAAATAAGATTACCTGAAAGTGGGGGAAAATAAGTAGGGAAAATATTTATAAAAAATAATAAGGGAGAAAATTAAAAGAAAATATTTTTTGAAATTAGAAAAATAACAAAAAATAATGGGAGTGGATTAAGTAAAAAATTTTAAAAATTCTGATTAGCATTTTTTAAAAAAATTTCAAAATTAATTCTGGAATTGGCTCTAAAATTTATTCTGAAAGATTCTTAATTAATTCTGAAAATTCTAAAATTTATTCTGATAAATTCTGAAATTTATTCTGAAGCAATTATGAGAAATACCAGAATTAATTTTAGTAAACTCAGGGTAAGTTCTGAAAAATTCTGATTAAATTCTGAAAATATAATTTGCCGCAATAAAAATCCCAAAAATAGCAGCAACAACAATAACACAAATATTAATAAATAAACTTGTTAAAACAACTAAATTCAAGCTTATTCTCATAAAATGCGTTGGCGTCAATATAAAAAATAATAAAAATGTGTGTATTGATGGCCAAAAATATTTTTCAGATTTAAGCTTTAAAAAGATTTTTTTCTTCAACAGATTGAATGAATACTCTTTTTGAGCAATTTACGCGCGCTACTACTTTTTTATTTTTTAAATTGACTTTTTTCAAAAACAATTTTTTATTCCCCTTGTATGAATCTTTTTTCATGCTTATATTTAGTTCCTAGCAAGATTTTTGCCTTTCTCCTGACATTTAAATTTAAAATGCTTTTTACAAATTCTCAACTTAATCTCTTCTTACTAAAAGTATAAAACATCCCTTCTTTCATCCCCATAAAGTAGAATAACAAGAATTGATAAAAAAAATGAGTTCAGGAAGTTTAAAAAAAAGTATCTATGGTTGAAATAAAAATCGAAACTTGGATTTAAAAATTTTTTAAAAATCGCAGGTTCCCGAAAAATTATAATTAAATCTTGCAACTCTAGGAAACCTCGTAACACCTCTTTGAAGTTAAAAAATAAAACTCGATGAAAAAACGTGCCCATGAGGGTTTAAAGAGGTGATCCTGTGTTAAAATAAGACCAAAGCTCCGATTTAAAAATTAAATTAAAAAAATCACAGATTCCAAGAAAAAAATTTTTATTAATTTGGTCGCAACCCTTTTTTTAGATTCCGGGTTCTTTTAAAATTCTGTCGCCTAGAAAGATAAATTAAAGCAATATTGGAAGGATGAATTATAGTAATTGGAACCTTCCCCCTTCCTTTATTCCCTCGGAAAATAAATTAAGGGTAGATAAGACGACATAAATTATATATCTTGTCAAGAAGAAGCAAAAAACACACACATAAATTTTGCGGTGTGATTTTTTAAAAATAAATGCTTTTGCTTGTGTGTGTGAAAAGCACCGGAAGGTGCAAAAATAAAGCTTTTTTCTCTTTTAAAAGCTTATCTTGACTTCTTGACAAGATGCAGGAATGCGCTTTTTAGGAAAATTAAATTGGCCAAGTAAAAAATTCGAGTAAAAAATAGGGAATAAACATATAAAATAAAGGAGAAGAGATAAAAAAATTTAAGGAGTAGGCGAAAATAAAGGGAAAAATCAAGAATTTAAAGAAATTAAAAAATACAACGGAGATTAAAACATACAAAAAAATTCCTTTAAAACCCAAAAAATCACAAAAAAATTTTTTTTAATTGAAAAATAATACTAGGGAGAGTAGGCAAAAAATTAGGGGGAATAATTCAAAATCAAAAAAAAATTTCAAAAAAATACTAAATCATTTTCATTAAAAAATGATTTTTTCCAAAAATAAAGTATAAATCAAAGAACATCAACATCAAGAAAAAATTCTCCCAGCAACAACAAATGTTGCCAAAAAATAAGTTAAAGGTTCTCTAGGGGATATATTAAATCCTCCTTCCTATCCATCAACTCTCACTCTCACCTAGTTTTACAACTACAATTATTAACACGCATTTTTTTGACAAGATAAAAAAGGAAAAAAGAAAAACACGTGACAAAATTATTATTCTATTTCTTTCCTTTTGTTACTATTTTTGGAGGAAAAAAATTATGTAAAATTGGAATAAAAATAAATTTTTGTGGTTGCCCAAAAAATAGGAATCCAAAATTCTTAATTTTTTTTTGGAATTACTAAAAACAGCTAATCAGGAAACGATAAGGAATGAATATCTACCAATTTGTTTCGCCAAAAAATTTTCAAAAAATAAAAATTTTCTTTCGATTGAAAAATTATTTCTTGGTCTTCCTAAAAAGAGCCTAATTTTTAGGAGGAAACCCCTCGTCCTAAGCTTAATTCCTCTAATCAGTAAAAGCCCCCCCCCCCAATATTTCTTTAATAATGTTCAAGCAAAATTTATAAAAACTAAAAGATAAACAATTAAACAAACAAAATTTTAACTTATGTTGTTAGCCTCATAAAACTCTCATTTTAAGGTTAAATAAAATTTTGAAAAAATTTTTTAAATTGAAAAGAAACCCACAATGCCATTTGTAAAAAGAGAAAAAACTTGTTTCGTCCTTGATTTTTGAGATTTTGTGTTTTTTTTTGGAATTTTTGAGGCTTATAAATATCATTTTTGGATTTTTAAGGATTCTTTTTCTTCCTTTTTTGTAATTTCTTCTCTTCAATTTTCCTCTTAATTCTTCTTACATTATCCTCTTCTTCTTCACTTGACACCATTTGTCTTCAACATTTTTTGATTTTCATTAATAGTAGCATACTTATTTCCTTCATTTTCTTTTAATAAAGATAAAGAAGGCAAATTTGGATCAAGTTCAAGTAATGGAGCTGTTGGGGAATTTAAAGAAATATTTAAATCAGTTGAAGCTGCTGCCATTTCTTCTTTTTTCTTTTCCAATTTTTCTTGTTTTAATTCATCTGCTAAACATTGACTTTTTGTTCTTCTTCTAGCTGATGGACGTAATTTTGGAAGGGCAGCTATAAGGAGAAAAAAATTTTTAAAACTTATCTTGAAATTTTTAAAACTTTTCTTCAAATACAAAGAATCTAGCCTACACGATTCCCCAAAAATCTGAAATTTCAGACGTTTTTTTGAGGTGGGATCTCTATTTCACGAAAATCGGGAATTTATTTTTGGATTGGGATCCAGAGTTCCCAGAAACAAAGAATATATTTTTTGGTCGGGATCCCGATTTACAATCTAAAAATACTTACAAGGATATGGTCTAAAATCTCCGCTACTACTTGTAGTTGTATAAACTTTCTTCTTTTTATAACATTTTGCTTCTTCAAGTGCTTCACCCAGTGCAATGTTTGAAACTGATGAATCCAACAATTCTCTTTTTGGATATTTTTCGGCATTCATAAGTTGTTCATGGGTTAATTGAACATCGTACATTGTTAATTTTGTAGGTGTCGTGTCCTGATTATATTCAGCAGACAATAAAGTGTGTAAAGCTTTATCCCATTGTTCTTGACCACAATCTTCCAAAATTGAACTGAAATTTGGCAAAATAGAAATTTTTTTGTTTTACTAATTCCACACCCTTCCCTCTTCCCATAAATTTTTTACAAAAAAAATTAAAAAATTTTCTCTTACCAATACATTCGCCAAGTTGTTCTTCTAGGAAATATTCTATTAAAATGACCACGTCGTTTATTTTCTAATTTTAATTTTTCAAAAAGTAGTTCAACACGTTCTAAATATAATGCTGACATTCTCTCAGAAGAGAAGGTTACCTTTAAAATTAAAAAAATTTTTTAATTAAAAAAATTTTTAATGGAAAAATGACCCATCCCCCCCCTTAAAAAATATTAAAACCTTTTGTGGAGTCTGCATTCTTTTAATTTTAGAAGCCCTAGGTAATTGTTTCGATTTTTCCTTTTCGTTTTTACTTGAAGAACATTGTTGTAACACGTCCTCATCATCATCCTTCAGTGTAAAAAAGTGATTCACAGATGAAGAGGATAATAAAGAACTCGTTGAAGGCGTTTGAGGATGAAAAGAATTTTTCTAAAATTAAAGAAATATTTTTTTAAATGAAGGCAAGATTAGTCTTAAAGGTCCAGACAATATGTCATTCGAAAGAGTGAGTCGAACGACGCCAAAAGTAGTCCGCCGTCACAACTATGGACCGAAATATAGGTTCTAAAAATCAAAAACTTTCGAGTGATATCGAAGTTTGGATACTCAAAACCAATTCTTCCAAAATAAAAACAATCAAAAAATTTTCTCGAAAATTTCTTTCACACAAAAATCTAGCAAAAGCAAACCAAATCTTTTTCATTTCCATTGTCCAATTTTTCATCATTAGACTGTTTTTTCCTTCGTTTACTTCCTTCATCAGCCACTTCATCTTCTTCATCACTATAATAACATTCATTTTCCATATTTTTATCGTTAACCAAAGGTATCGAAGCAACATTTAGAACATCACAAAAAAGATGCGTTTTTAATAAAGTGTCGAGAGGAGAATCGCTTTAAAGAATTTTTAAAAATAATCAAAATTAAATCTCTAAAAAACCATGATAAACTTGGAGACAAATTTATTTCAAGCAGCCAAGGCTTCAAATGTTCATCTACCAAAATGTCAAACCCAAAAAGTTCAAAACAGCATTTTGGATGTAAATTTACTGAAAAAACATAAAGTTAATTTATTTAAAAACTTATTAAACAAACATTTTCTACACATTGCAGCAACTCGAGGTTGAATAGATAAAAGTGATTTAATCACTATATCCTCAATGCGTACCATTAATACTGAAAAAAATTAATTAAAATTTTTTTTAAAGATTAGCAGGATCTAGGTTCTAAAAACCCCCCAAAAAATAATTTTTAAGTATTTCAATATCAAGAACAACAACAACTAGTCTAATAAAAGTCATCGGGAGAAAAACACTTTTTTGGTTAAGTTGGTTAATTTTTAAAATTAATAAAAAAACGAGGGTGGTTCGATACCCACAAACGGTAAATAATATTTTCGACACTTATTTTTCCTCAAAATTGTTTTCTATCTAACAAAAGTTGAATAATAAATTAAAATAAATTTACATTCAGTATCAATCCCAGAATGTTCCTCCAAATGTCTAAGTAACGCTCCCAATGTCCATTTATGACCCATATCTTCTACAGAACAATCGTTGTTTCTAAAACATTTTTTAATTTAAAAAAACACATTTGAAAAACCTAATAAAATATTCGCTCGTTTTGTTCAAAACATAATTTGTCAAGTGTTGATTTAAATCATCAAAATTAGTTTTTCCATCCTTGTAAGTATGAACAGCAAAACGAGCCAATCCATCACTAAAAATAAAAAATTAGTGCAATTTTATGAAGGGTCCCATTCATTTTCGGGTCCCTCCCATTAGCTTTAGGGACAAAGATCCCACAAGAAAAAGGACAATGACAGGATACTCTCCCCGTCTTTCAATTTATGTTCAACTAGTGATCCTAATCAATCAAATACTTCAATAAGAGAAAAAAAACAAGAAAACCTGTACATGTAGACAATCAAAGGGTAGAAAGACGTAACAAGAACATAAATCCTCAAATCCCATTTTAATCCATTAATTAATAAAGGACGCTCAATATAACGTGAAATAACCAGTTTTTGACTATTGTCGATTGAATAAACCTTTACATTTGAGGATTAAAAATTTCGTCTAAAAACATTAAAAAACCTCTTCAGCCCTGCTTAAAAAGAAAATTCCTTTGCCAAAAGAACCACCAGCAGGTTTAACAATAAATGGAGATTGTTTGCCATTTTCAATTTCTTTGCAGCAGTTGACCAATTTTGTCGAGTTTTTATCGTTTAAAGGCGTACAGAAGAAATCGGGAATCTTAAAAGTTTTAAAAATTTTTTAGGAAATCTTTAACGCAAATTTTAGATTATAAAAACAAAACTAACAAAATTAAAATATTCCTGTCCATACAAAGCACCCGCTCGGTTGACATTTTCGTACAAACAATCCTTCTTCTTAAGAAAAATTTTTGAAATGTTTTAAACTTAAAAAACCGTAAGCATCCAACTTCTAGGAAAATGGTTCATCCTTTGCCAGGATTTTAATTGTCGCATCGAATTTGTTGATAAATGGGTGTTTGTCCAGATTAAATTGCAATAAAGATTTTTGCCCGAACACTTTAAAAACCTTAACATATTAAAATAACCTCAAAAAACCTGTAAAAATCCATAACTAAACAGCAGCGATTTTACGAGCTTTGAATCACTTTTAATCAATTTAAAACAAAGGTTAAAGTCCACGCCAAATTTTGTAAATTTTCGTTGAGTAGATGAACCAACAACACGACGACCAATGTATCTAAAAGCGATTGGATCAAATGTCATCAAATAAGGATCCTTAAAAATTTTGCAATTATTTTTCTAAATTATAATTGGAAACCTTTCCTCCATTTAGTGTACTCGCAAAATCTGAAGCAATCGAAAAAGAATTCAAAGTTTTGGTACCAAAATCCATAGTTAATATTCAAATAAAATCTAAATATTGTAACAGAACCAGATTAAAAATAATTGTGAAAAACAGTCTTGAAGGCAAAATTAAGACAAAATTTTCTGATGAAAATCAAAATTATTCTTATTCAATAAAAATTCAAAAAGAAATAAAATTTAACAAATCTCCAAATTAAATCCAACAAAAAATAATAATAAATGAGAAGCCAATAAAAAAAAGAAAAACCTTTAACAATTAAAATATTCTTCACTTTTCAAAAAGACTCTTCATTTCTCCTCCTTTTGACGCAACATAAGCATACAATTATTAAAAAGTAAAGTTGCCAATTCAATATTTTTTTCAAGAGAATCACAGCCCAAAGATTGAACAGTTTTCCATTTTGGATAAGAATTGCATAATGTAACGTATCCATCTTCGTACTTAAAATTTTTTTATTGAAAATTTATAGAACAATTGGGCTGAAAAACCCCCCCCCCCCCCCCCCCCCCCCCATTCCCTTCACTCCTCCCCCCCCCACCAACCCCTCGTCCATAGAATTAGTTCTTCATCAAATAGGCTAGGAGTGGATAGTAACCAATCACACACCCACTGCTCATAAAAAGAACGAGAATAAAAAACCCAAATCAAGAAGGAAGGGCAGCTAAGGGCTACACACCATCAAACCCCAAAAACTGGGCTTGGTGCCTCCAAAAACTAAAAAAACAACCTTAAGATCAAAATCAATAGAAAGTTCATTATCGTTTTCATCATAACGACGAGAATTGTTCATACGATTCACAAGATAAGCAGACTCCTCATCTTCATAAATCAATCTTAAAAATAAATTTTTGAAACAAAATTTTATTAAAAATTCACCGTTGTCCATGCATACGTACAAGACGAACTTCAGTCTCTGGTCCAATAAGTGGACGCTTTTCTTTATCCAAAAAGTTGTCACAACCACCACCTCCTCCCATACAAGTTTGTTTAAATTCTTGAGGACTCAATAATGGTGGAAGTGCGGTTCGAAAGAAATCTTTAGCTATTAAATCGATAAATGCTGGAACGTACGACGCAAAATCAGAAGCAAATTTTCGAGAAAATATTTTGGCGTATGGAATAAGCCTTGAAAATGAAATGTTTAAAGGACTAAAAAGTTTAAAAAATGCTAACCGATTGTTCAATGAATCCTCATTAGGATATACAATATTTGCCATTCCACACATATCAAACAAATGTGGAGGAAGTGAACCTCTCAAACGTTTTGATTCGTCTGTCAATAATTGAATAAATTCACTTGATGCTTGTTCAAAGAATTGGGCATAGGAGAATTTACGACAAAAACTAATAGTAACATGATGAGAATGCTTGTCTGGACCAGTATTGGCCTTTAAAGGAAGAAATAAATTGTTAAAAACTCGAGATATGAAAAAAGAACCTGATGAATAAATCCACGAGGAACATAAAGAATGTCGCCTTGTTCTAACCATCCATCAAAAATTGGCTTAAAGTTCGCAAAATCCTTATCAGTAAAGTTGCGACTTGATTCAAGAGGCAAAGTTTCATCCAAATCTCTCGGTGCATAAATCTTCCAATGCTTACGGCCTTCAACTTGTAACATAAAAGCATCAATATCGTCATAGTGTGGCGCAAAACCGGCAGATCCAGCAGGAGTTAAATAACTTTAAAATGGAATATAGACAAAAAAATTTAAAAAAAAACTTGTTAGCTCCAACATAAGAACAAAAAACTTCTTGAAGAGCATCACAAATATACCAAACTTTGTCATTAAAAACTTGAGGATGAACACATTGAAGAGAACGTCCATTTTGAAAATGTTGAAGAGCATTAACAATTGTAGCGCGTTGCATCTCTTTCTTTAATGGATTGTGGGTTTCACGAACACCAGAGACGTAAGTTGCAACATTAACATCTTGACCATAAAGAACATTATTCTAAAAATGACAGGATAAGTAAAGAAAATATGGGCGGGTGGATTTCTTGAAATTTAAAAATAAGAGATAATCTGCTCGTTTATCCCATAACGTCAGATTTTGGAAGTCTGAATTTGAACGGCAATAACTCGACCCAAAGTGGATATCACTTGGATAACTCCTTCCCAATAGTAAGCCGGGGGTTTTCCAACGAATGGTACCAGAACTATTTAAAATTATTCCCTCGTTAGAATTGAACGAAAACAGCTAAAACAACTCACATTCTTAAGCATATCCTTAAAATCCTCGGTATTAAAAAATCCATCAAAATAACCAATTGTAGCACGCTTCAAAACAAGAACACGCTTTTGAAAAATGTTGCTTTAAATGAAAAAATATATTTGAAGTAAAATTTTAAAAACTTGAAAAATTCATCAGTCACAATTGGGCTCAAAATCCATTGTAAAACTTTCAAGCCAACTTGAACGGAATGTTCAGTATTTTCAGAAAATTTGAACAATTTGAATGGACTCGAAGCTGTAGAATAATCCTTCTGTGCATTGAGAACAAGACAATTTCCAGTGTTTGTAGTAATGTCATAACCAGTGATCTTTATGTCGAGCACGTCTTAAAAGATCAAAGATTTATAAAATTTTGAAAAATTTAACGTTGTCCATTCCCATAAAAATTTTAAGAAATACCGCGAATATATCTCAAATAGCAGTGGAATAATAACTAACATAAGGTTGGACCTAGTTCTGAAAAAAATTTACAAACTATACTTAACGCTATAGAGTATAGTTTGTTGCACAATTTAAGTCCTTCACAATTTCCATTGTGGAAGGAGAAAGACGGGAGGTACGAAATTGAATAAAAACCTTTAGAAACATCAGGCTCGCTGCCGCTATCCTTTTCATCTTCTTCCTCATCAAAAATTATAGAATCATCCTCCTCATCCATCAAGGAATCATCTTCACCATCTTCAGAATCATCAAGACCCAAAGACTCGCCATCATCTTCATCTTCAAGATCCTCCAAATCAGATTCATCTTCCATGTCAGAGTCATTAATACTGCCATTCTCGTCGAAAACAACATTTGATTTGGCTTAAATTGAAAGTTTCAAATTTCAAAACAAAATTAAAAAACACAAACCTTTTGGTTTAAGGTCCTTTTTCCCTCCAATATCATTTTTGACAATTTCATCTTTTTTGTTGTCTGTATTCTTTTTAGCGTTGGTATTCAATTCCATGTCCTTTCCAAAAGAGCTTGCCAAGGTTTCGAGTTTGACGCGCTTTGTTGGAGGAGTCTCACGAGGACTACCTGAAAGAAGAGCATAAATAATTATTTGCTCGTGAAAATAGTAAAAAGAAAACAAAGGATCTAAAAATAAATGTGTTAGGAACTAACATCATCAAACTCGTAATAGAGAAGACATGAATAAAATCAAAAATAAAGATATACCAAAACGCTTTGCCTGAGCATCGTTTTTGATCACCACAGCATTTTTAGCACTGCCAACCATTTCAAAGTCATCACCAGAAGAATCGGAAGAAGTTTCAAATTTGACCTTCTTTTTGCCAGAATCCTTGGGACTTTCTAAAAAAATAAAATCAACAATAAAACGATTATAAAAACCTTTCTCCTTGTTAGACAAAACACTCGTGTTTGGCGTAGTCTTCTGCCCACCAAAGTTTTCGTTAGGTTGCTAAATAAAGGTATGAGTTTAAATAAACAAAGAAAACCTGTTTCATCTGACTCATTGGAACATGAACAGCGTTGAATCCATCATTCCTCATTTTATTTTCCTTAGGACGTTGGTGTTGTTTTTGCGGGCTTGAAACCTCAGCATGGTCACCCTTATCCTCAAAAAGGTCCTTTTTTGCGGTAACTTAAGAGAAAAAAATTTTTTGCCTAAACCCTCCCAAAAACATACATGCAGATTTTTCATTCATTAAGCGCTTCTCAAATTTATCCCCACCATTAAATGCTCCCTTCTTAAAACCTCCTTTATTACCGCCATTAACAGCGCCTTTATCCTTTTTTATTCCTTGATTGTTGTTCATTGGCTTGTTTTGATTAAACTTCTTATTAAACGGTCCAGAACCAAATCTGTTTCCTCCTGCCGGATTTTGCTTGTTTTTCTTATTTTTATTCTTTCCCATCTTAAGTAATTAAGTAAAGTCGTATTGAATCTATAAAATTCAATTAAAACGTAAATTAAGTAACCAAAAAAATAAAAAAAAGAAAGGCCAAAAACGGTCCACTTTCCACTTTTCTCTAAAAAGGAAGGAATCAATTAATCGACCAGTTGAGTATACTCTAATTTATAAAAAAAGGATTTCAATATTACTAGACTCAACCGCTCCTACCGTATTCAAATTTTATTATTTACTCTATTTCTTTTTCTCTTAATTTACTGTTATATTTTTCATATTTCTCTTTATTACTTCTAGAACACATTTTCATTTTGTAAAATAGAATTTTAGGCTTTCTTCGCCACTGAATTTTTTTGTTTTTTTTCATACTAAAAATTTTTTTTCTAGGTTGTCTAAATCTGTTCCTTTTCTTGCTTTATTATGAATGAAATTTCGAAAAATGTTTGTTACTAAATTAAATATTTATTTATAAATTTTTAGGATTCTTCAAATGATACCTCAACCTCAAACAACAATGTGGAACATGTTGAAAATGTTAAGTTTGATATGGCTTTGGCAGATTCGAAATATATCAAGTTTGAAATTTTTTGAGTATCTTAAATTTAATTTTTACCTAAATGGTAAACTTCAAAAAATTAACCTCAAATTCGAACCTGCGCCGGCAGTATCCGACCATATTTTTCCAGAGGATGGGTCCTAAATTTAGGTTTTTTCTCGATCTTCGTATTATTTCCATATCCGATTAATTTAGAAAAATCAATCGGTCCGGCTCTATTTATAAATCTGAATGCATCCCCGGAAAAATCGATTTTGCCAGGCACTAACAAAAATATTTTTAAGCCCAATGAGAATGCACTATATGAGAAAAGGACATCAGCTCGTCTGGTAAATTTACTTTAACATTTTATTAAAAATTAACTTCTTTTTTAGGGACTTCGCACTTGAATACGACAGCGTTTCCGTTCTCCTCTACCATTTGGAAAGAAAAGAGTTACTGCTTGTCAAGCAGTTTAGACCTCGTAAATTTTTAAAATTTTTTCTCCTATTTTTAACTTTTCTAGCTGTTTTTATTCACGCGGTCAGAGAAAAGCCAGAAAATGTTGAAAAGTCTTTAAATGAGATTGAATGGAGTAAATATCCAATTGAGTTGGGCGAGACGTTGGAACTTTGTGCTGGATTAATTGTGAGGTTTTAGATATTTTTTTAAAGTCCCCGGCGTCCTGATTCTTAAGGATTAAAAAAATTCCCATCATTTTTTAGGATAAACCAGGAACTTCCACATTGGATCACATCCATCAAGAAATTATGGAAGAATGTGGCTATAACGTTCCCACAAATTTAATTCAGCCTATAAAACGTTATGTGACTGGTGTTTCTACTTCTGGTTCCACACAACATTTGTTTTATGCAGAAATTGTACGTCGGTTTTTTTTAATATTTTTTGGAATTTAAAAATTTAATTTTCATTAGAACGAGGCAATGCGCGTGTCAGATGGTGGCGGTAATCCTTCTGAAGGAGAATTTATCAAAAAGGTTTTTATGAAACCGGAAGAAGCGGCCAAATTCCGTTCTGATATAAACATTGCTATAGCGCCACCTTCACTTTTGTTTGCTTTAACTTGGTGGCTAAATGAACGGCGTCCTGCTTCATAGGATTTTGAAGGTTTAATTAATGTTGTAATGTCGTTTTTTGAGGATTTTAGTTTTGGGCTGTCTACGATCGGTTATTAATCTTTTTCCAAATTTTAGGACTCCAGGGGTTATATTTAAAAAAAACAATAATACCGATTGTGGACAACTCTAACTAACAATTGGAATGAATTATTGTATTTTTTGGAGTGGTTCTAACATAAACATACTAATTATTTTATCCCATTCTCTCCTTTTAAAAATTTGTTTAGAACCATTTCTTTAAAGCCTTATATACCCAAAAAATTTAAATTAAACAAATTCTGTCTATATATTTTTTAGAAACCTTTTTAGTTTAATTATTTAATAAAAAATAACTCCAAATTTTGAAAAATATTTTTAATGGTCAAAACAATTACATTAAGGGTTATAACAAATTATTTGACTGGAAAATAAAAATAAAGTGAGATCGTTTATATTAAAGATAAGAAATGTTCTCTGGACTAGTTTTTGAGTTCCCTAAAATATAAACTAAATCGGAGCCAAATTTTCAATGGACTCGAAGCTTTATTGGACTCATAAACTAGATCAGAGCAAGGAGAATGTCACTGTGTATCCGAAAAACAGGACTTTTTCGATGCGAGACCCAATCCAAGGAAAATTTTTGAAAACCCGACCTAACATTTCTCTCAATTCCTGACATCCCCGGTTTACATTGAAATTTAAGGAAAATCACTAAAAATTAAAATCATTGTTTTCCGGCATTTGATGAATCCCCTCTAAATTTGTTATAATTACTTCGTTTACTTCCACCAACAAATTTTCCTTTATTCCCCATCCCAACTGAAGAAGCTAATCTTTTATGAACTCTTTTTTGTGCTAAAGCAAATAAACGTCTTCTAAAGTGTTTGGAAAAGAGACAGAAAAGAATAAAATTGCTAGCCTTTCCAAAAATGACTAGAGCGCTAAAAAATTGGGTGGGAAATTTTTAAAAATAAATTTAAAAAACCTGCAAACTAAGGTTGCATTGTACCATTCCCTTTGATCAATTCCAGTCAATAAAAGATTTTGAAGTAAATGAACAATTGCTGAGGGTCCATTAGTTAAAGTAAACATTGAAACTATTCTTTAAAATTGAATAAAAATTTTTTGGAGAATTTTAATTAAAAAATAATTACAATGCAACTGTTATTGTTACTCTTTGTTCTGTTTTTGCGTGTAATAAGTGTTGGTTTAACCCCTCAGAAGAGTGGGAACTGCTTTGACTAAACCTGTAATAAATAAAAATTTATTGGAAGGTTAAGCTTATCAGGAGTCCTGAATATTAGGGAGTCTGCAAGGGTGGTTGTTACAAGGAGGCCTGACAGGAAGCTCATATCACGGGCCTGAATGTTCAGAATATCTCAGGGAATTAATCAGCCAAAAACGTTACACACAGAATCGTCTCTCTGGTCCTTAGCCCCAGGAACCCCAAGAAATACCCAAAACAAATTTAACAAAACAAACTTGCTAAGCGGTTGTTTACTGCCTTCCCTAAGACTTTCTCCATTTTCTACATTTTTGTGTTGTTTTTGACTCCAACTTTCATTTCTATTTAAATTATTTAATTGCTTTGATCTCCTTCTTAATGCACACAAAAGCATTGTATTTAAAATGGCGAGAACAATAATTGGAAAAATTATACTGAAAATATTAAAATTTTTATTAGAATTTTAAGTGAAAAAAACCTGAAGAGAACGTTGAGTAGAGTGCTGACAGACTAAAAAACAAAATTTGAATTTTTAAGAATTGAAAAAACTTACGATAAATTTTCTAAAAGTTTCTGAATACGGATTGCTCTGATTTGGTGCAAACCAACGTTCCTGATTTACAGGCAAACATTTTGAGTAGAGTTGACTTCCATTGCAAAAGGCTCTGACTAGGCAGACATGTGCAACATGCTGAAATTTTTAAGAGAAAATTAAGTAATGGGGTTTGAAATTAGTTTAAGAAATTAGGGAGGATTTATCGTGGTCGCGCAGTTGGATAAAATTTAAAAGAAATTAGTTTTTAATATTTTGGCATTATGTATTTAATGGACAAATTGTCATTTAGCGTCGGTTTTTTTCCAAAAAAAATTTTTTACCCCTGGAAATTTTCTTGACGTTTTTTTAATTTTTAAGTTTTATGGTTTCTTTTTAGTAATTTTGATTTAAATTTTATCGACGCTTCAACGTTTTAAGTTCAACTTTATATGATTTACTTGATGTGCAGTAAGCAACCCTGGAACGGCAACAATAGCACAAATCAATCCCACCATTTTTCTTCTTGTAATGTGCCCACGAGCGGCGAGCGGATTTCTAATGCCAATTAGACGGTCAGTACAAACAGCAATTACACACCTTGATTTTGAAGGTTTTTTTAAAGTTAAATAGAAACATTTTCAAATTTATTTTCTAGTTAAACTACAAAAAGAAGAAAACTTGTATTTACTTACCAAATAGCTACAGCAGATGCCCAATTTGCTAGAGAGATCAAGTGGACTTTGGCACTGAGGTAAAACATTCGAAAATGCCAATTGCGTGAGAAAATTGAGTAATTGGCCAAAATGTTGGGGACCAACTAAAAGACAATTTTTTAAACGTTTAATGGCATTTTTGAATTTTAAAATCGTTTAATTATTTCCTCATCTTTAGAAGAGTCTCTCAACTTACCAACGATAAGAAGAAAATGTCAGCAAATGCCAACATTGCCAGAAATGTGTTGGCTCTTGATTGCATCTTCTTGTCAAGCAACACGCTGAGATTGAGTGCATTGCCAAGTATTCCAAAAATGACTAGAGATGGAAACAGGTATCTTTGTAAATACCATTCAAATTCTGAGCCTGTAGGGAATTAAAATAATTTTCTGGGAGTAAGGGTAGTGTTTTGGGTCTTGGAGCGGGAATTTGAACCGCAGTCGTATTTTTGTGCTTTGTTTAGTGGTTAGTGTCATGGATTTGGGCAGTAAAGGGGTGGGGGTTCGAATCCGTTTGTATGCACTTATTTTTAAATTTCGTATTTTTAATATCTTTTTCTATTTTTTTTTGAATATTATTTTCATTTTTAAATTATTTTTTCACTTCTCTCAAATATTTTCTTTATTTTTTTCCTACCGTGCATTTGCATTTGTTCCTCTGTTAGGCAGCGATTTTGATGCGCGATGGGTGTTGTTGGGAGGGGTTGTATTGTTTCCATTTGAATGCGGGAAAGTATTGTTGACATTGTTGTTGTAGTTAATTTTTCTTGTATCATTTTTTAAAGTTTTTTTTATTTTTCTGAAATTTTTTTTAAATGAATTTTTTGGGGGATTTTTTTTTTATTTTTATGTTAGTAAGGAGACAGAAAGGAGGGGATAAATTTGTAGAGAAGGGGTGAGAAAAAAAATGGGAGAAAAATTGAGAAAATTGTTTTTAAAATTGCATGTCATATGGTTGTTCTTTTGCGATTAGATCATATTGACTAACACCCCTTTTTTCCCAATGGCTTTTTCGTAACTGAAAGGGATATAAGTTGATTTAAAAATTGTTTAAACTAATGGGGTAAAATTTCCTTCACAGCTTTGTCTAATTGCGAAAGTTTAAAGTCCAATCAATCATGAAAGATGTTTGTTTATCTTTTAGCTAATGGTTTAAACGCTTTAATTTGTTAAAAGTTTAAAGGGATTAAAAGGGGTTTTGATTTTTTGGTTGGATTTAAACGGGGTTTTTGGATTAAAGGGGTTTTGGATTTCTAATGGGTTTTTTATATTTTCTGGTATTCGTTTTTTTTTGTTTGAAGGAGTTTTTTTCGATATAAATTGATTGTAATTGTGATTTTTGTTATTTTTGTTGATAATTTTAGGGTAGATTTTTATAGGGTTTTTATTTTTAATTTGGGTGGTGTATGGTTATCAAAATAATTAAAAGTCTAGTAAAAAATAAGAGGAAGTAGCATGTCAAAAAATATCCTTTTAATGAAAAATACTTTTATCCATGAAGGTATATTTATTTTGAATGACACTTGTTGTTTATTAAATTATAGGGGATTAAAAGACTTTTTCTAATTGAAAAACATAAATATATATAAAGTTAAGTTTGAAGGGTATTTTTCATTAAAAGTAGCAAAAGGTGTGTGACGCTTTTTAATTTCTTAGCCTTTTAGCTATTGTTTACTTTAAATTTCCCCTAAAAATTGTTGTTTGGTGCACAGCTTCTAAAAACCCCCTTTTTGATTATTTATAAAAAAAGCGGCTGTTTAATATACTTTTTTTGAATATAAAAAATGGGGTAAACATAGGACAGACTTTTAAGCCTTTAGTGGAAATATAGAAGCTTTATGAGAAACATCCCATCCCCATTGATTGTTATGCTAATATATTATATTAATTTTTGAACAGTTATTTTTTGTGAAAAATTGGAAGAATTTTAGTTTAGGTTTGGAAATTTTTAAGAAATTTTTAGAAATTTTAGAAAAAAAAAATTCTTACGATGTTGAAAAGGAGTCAAGAGAATTTTGAAAGGAGTCAAGAGAATATTACAAAAATAGGTTATAGGTAATTTGTTTCTCGAATCAGGAATTGGGTCAATAATTGACAGACTATTTAAGTTTTATTGGAAAAATGTTGGAAATAAAATTATTTGAGGAGTTGAGAAAATTCGAAATTAGGTAGTCTAATTTTTTTGAAAAAATTTTTGGAAAGAAATTTTGTTGAAATAGAACTTTTTATTTGTAAATATTTATTAAAGTGTACTTAAGCAATTTTTGGATATAAAAAAGCTTTAAGCTTTTCCCAGAGGAATAATTTATTTTCATCTTCTTTGTAGGTCAATTTGTACTATTTTTTGTTAAAAAACATTTTATGATTAAAAATTAGCTTTATTTTGGGGGAAATTTTTTTTCTATTTTTAGAAATGTAGGAAACAATTTTTTAAGTATGTACTTAAAAAAATTTTTAGAAGAAAGGGGTCAACTTATTTTTGGTCGAAATTTTTTTTTTTGATTATTTTTTAAATATAAAAGTAATTTGGAAATTTTAGTTTGACTTAAAAATTTTTTTTTTGGATTTTTAAAATAAATTTTTTTAGGATTTTTAAAAGCTAACTTTTATTTTCTTAAACAAATGAATATTTTTTTCAGCTTATTTTTTATTTTATTTTTTTTTATAAAACGGCTGGAAACTTTTTTTTATTTGGACACCAATTTTCTATGTTCTTTAAAATTTATGTAGTTTTGGGCCTGTAAGATTATGGAAATATTTAAGTGTTTTTTCAAATAAAGGGGAAAGAGAGGGAAAAGTTTGAAAAATAAAAATTGTTTAAATTTTGTAAATATTTTTTTTGAAAAATATGATGACAACTAAAAATGATAAGGGGACGACTATTTATAATTTTTGGTTGATAAAAATGTGGGAGTTGTTATTTTATTTTTCTAGGAATGTTTGCTTGGTTTTTATGAGGGTGTCACGGGTTATTTTAAACAAAATCCACGATCCGAGGAATTTTGGTAACCCAGACCGGAGACTTGAATCCCGGACTTTTTTTCGTCTTGAAACCCGATCCTAAGAAAATTTCGAAAAAAACCTTTCCCCAATCTGAACCTTGACTTGACTTTTTCTCAACCTGTGACATCCCTGGTGTGTGTGTGTTTTAATATTTTCGAATCTTTTTCTGAATTTTTTTATTTTAGAAGCTTTTCAAAAATAGGCACATCCTTGACCTACCTTCTAGGAATAATTCTTAGTTTGTCTATAAGCATTTTTTAGGTTTATTAATTTTTAAATGGGTCGAGCATGTCAAAAGAAGTTTAAAAAAAGATTTTTAAATAAAAGAAAATTCCTAGAAAAAAAATTAAGTGAAATGAAATTTTGAGAGAGAGAAAATTATTAACTAAAAATGGATATGAAAAGTTAAAAGAAAAGCATTTTTAAACACGTGAAAAGAAAAATTTTTTTTGTTTTAAAAGGAGAAATGAAAGGAAAGTAATTAAAAATTTTATATAAAAAATCTTTTGAGCTAATTTGGGATTAGGGTTGAATTTCTTTTCTTTTTTGAGAGTTACTTTTTGGTGTTCATTAAAAATGAAAACAAAAAAATTCTTTTTTGTCTCGTGTCAATCTTTTTGAAATAAAAAATGAAAGATTAGGATAATAAAATGAGATTTGTGTTTTTTGGTCAGTCATGTTGAAAATTTTGTTGGATTTTGAGGGATTTTTTTGGATTTTGAGGGATTTTTGAAATTCTCAAGGATTTTTGGGATTTTGAGGTATTTTTAGGATTTGAGGGTTTTTTGGGATTTTTAGGGGGTTTTTAGAATTTTTAAAATTTTTTAGAATTTCTTTGAATATTGTAGAATTTTCTTTGTCATGATTTTTAGTCTCTTAAGGTTCTCCTTTTTTTATTTAGTTTTTCAGACTAACTTAAGTTAATTTTTATTTTACAATTTTTTTACAAGTACTTTAATAATATTTCTTATAAAATTAAATTTATGCTTGTTTCATGCATGAAAATAATTTTTTTCTTTAAAAAATACAAAACAAATACACAATTTTTTTTGAAAGAAAATTAAGCTCTTTTTATTTTTTAAAAATGTTAAAATATCTAAAATAAATGATGTAAAGTGAATAAATAGTGGAAAAATATAGGGAGTAATGGAGCATTAAAAAAGGAGGAAATAATGAAAAAAAAATAAATGAAAAAAATTTTGTGTAGGTGGGGGAAAGTTAAAATAAAATGAAAGCTTGAAGGAAGAAAGTCTGCTTATTAATTGGGTAAAAAAATTTTTTTGGAATTTTTTGGAAGATTTTTTTAAAGGCATTTTTCTTTAAAGATTTCCTTCTCTTGCAGAGGTCTCATGGATTTTTCTTAAGGACTCGAGGATATTACATTTATTTTTATTTACTTCCGCATTAAATACTCTTCTCATTTTTAAGGGTAAATATAAATAAATATTAGTGGAAAGAGGTGTCATCCGTTAAGAGATTAAATAGAAAAAATTTTTGCAATTTTCTCCAATTTTCTTTCTTTCTCTTGTTTTTGGCACTCTTTGGCACCTTGTTTTTCGTATTATTTAGGACTTGAAGCTTTTGTGAACATTGGCTATTTAGTCTCTTTCTTGTGTCACTTTCTTCCTACTTTTATTTTGGTTGTTGTCTGAAAATTCTTCCGCGTAATTTAATTAATCGAGAGGCCAAGCCCATTTTATTTATATTAAAAAAAAATAAAAAAAAAGAAAATATTAGGGGGAAAATGAATATAAAATTGTCCAAGAAAATTATATAAAAATAAGGGTAAATGCGTAAAAAAGGGGTGTATTATATTGAGATAGAATTGGATAAATTAAGAAAAAAGGAAAAAATATTTGTAAAAAAACAGACATTTTTAGAGAGAGGATAAAGATTAATAAAATAAAAGAACAATGAAAGAGAATGAGATTAAAACACAAAAACAATAAAAATATTTAAAGCAAAAAATTAATTAATTTTTTTAAATTTGGAAATAAAAAAATAGGCAAATTTAGTTGGGTACAGTAGTGGTAACATGGCTGGACGAAATTGCTTTTTTTGACTTGCGGATTGCATCTGCGGATTTTAAAATTAAAATTTGGGGTTGTGATTGCGGCTGCGGAAATTTTTCTTTTCAATTGCCCCATCCCTGAGTGTTAGTCGACTCTACGCGGATATATTCCTTTTAGAAGAAGATTTTTATTTATTGCATTGGGATACTGGAGACTTCGGTGGTACTATAGCTGAAGTCGACGACTATAATAATTAAATCCAAAGATTTTGTGGTGATTCTGAGAGCTAAAACTGAAATATACTTTAAGTTAGAAACTTGACTGGTTTTCAAAATATTTTTTAGAATTACTAGCCTTAGTATATATTTTTATAAACTAATAATAGCCAAAAAAAATAACAAAATTTTTTGTTATTGCAATATTTTTTTGTGCTTGTTTATTTTTAATAGGTCACGAATATATCCAGAAACGACATTTACATATTTTAATATGTGTGTGTTTATTAAAAGTGATATCAATAACGAAATATGAAAATAAATAAAATTTGTTGAGATAGAGATTAAATTTTTAGATTAAAAAATTTTTAGTAGAAAACATCGAAAAAATTGAAAAAAATATGTAAAGTGAAGGAATAATTTTTATTTGATATATAAGCGGTAAATAATGTAGGGACTGGGTCGAGACGAGATCAGAATTAAAGTTATTTTTTAAAATTGGAAATTGGAAAAAGCTTGGAAATAAGCAATTATCGTAAGAGTTGTTTTTATTTATTCATGCTTTTACGGATATAATTAATTAAATTTTAAATATTTTTTAATTTAATTTTTACTTTATTTTTACACTATTGGGTTTTTTAAATTTTTTATTCATAAAATGCCGTCACTTTAAATTTATTTTTTTGAAAAAACTGAAGTAATAATATTTTTAGATGGGAATATTTTTAAGAATATTTTTTATTTTTTTTTTAAATTTTTTAAGCTTAATCTGATTTTTTTACCCCGAATTTTTGTTTCTTTCCAAGTTTTTTTCATATTTGTGAGGTGTTATTGGAAACCTTTGTATATTGACGTAAAGCTTTTATAACACATTTTATTTACCTATTTTTATATGGCCAAGTACCTTTTTTGAATGGGGTATTCAAAAAAGGCATATAAAGAAATTTAAAATGTGTAAAAGTCATTTAAGATTGAGAAGGGATTAAAAAAAGAGAGGAGTTTCAGGTGGCCAATATATAATGAGTGTAAAATAAAAATGAGTGTAAAATTTATTAAAAATTTTCAACTATTATTTCAATTTTGGAAAGTTGTTGGGAGTTATTGTTGGCATTTTAAAAAATTTTTTCAAAAAAAAATAATTCAAATATAAAAAATTAAATTTTAAATTTTAAAAACTAAATTTGGAAAAATTGTGTATGTGCATTATTTTTTATTAAAAACCTGCATTATTTATTTTTTATTGAATTTTAAATTAATTCAGAGTTAAGTTTTTAAATTGTGTAATATAATTGAGGGTAAATATAATTGGGTATTTGTGCTCATATAAAGAATAATAATTGGTTAAAAATGGTGATAGGAAAATTATTTTTTAATATAGAATTATAGAGAATAGAGAATAAATTTTAATCTGGAAATTTTCGAAAAAATTAAAATAATTTAAAATACTGGAAAGTAGGGCCAAAAATTGTTCTTTTTTTAATTTTCAATAAACGTAATTAAGAAAATGTTGGAAGGGGGAGATTTTTGTTTGGATTTGCTACTATTTTTAATTAAAAAGGACGAGATTCTCTATAATTTGAAAATAAATTTGCCAATTCTCTTAATTGAAATTTTTTGTTTCTTTTGTATATTTTGACCTTTTTTTAATTTAATTTTTGACTTTTATTGTTTTTTTCCTTTTTAAATTTAAACAATACGTAATCTTACGCCTACATGTTTGTTTTGTTTTTAAGCTACCTAAATTTTTTTAAAGGAGAGCATGTGTTTATCAGAAAATTTTTTTGTTTGTTTTTGTGTGGTTTTTGAGATAGTATTTTTGAGTTCTGTGGATTTACATATATCTTGACTGAGACTTATATCTTGAGGACTTTTGCAAAAAAAAAATTTTTGTTTTTAAATTATTTTATCAACATATTTCTATCATTTTTTTTAATTTTTTAAATTTTCTTTTTAAATTAAAATTCCAGTCTGCCTTTATTTTTATCTTTTTTCCCACCTGAACCCTCTTAGAAAATTTTTTATTTTAGGCATTTTTCTCTTTAATTAAAAAAATTGTGTGTTTTATAGGTTAGCTAACTAATTTTTTAACTTCCTTATTTTTTTAATTTTTGTTTGAATTTCTAAAAAAATTTTTTTTTCTGGATTTATGCTTCAATACCTTACATTCAGTCAGATTTTTTTACTTTAACCCCAAATTATTTCTGTCTACTAATGCTGATTATTTTTACCAACTTAAAAAATTTTTTTTTCTCCAAAAAATAATAGACAACTAAAATATTAAATTGGCACAATTTAGCACATTTATTAGCGCGAAAAAAAGGCAAAAAATAAATGTTACAAGATGTGAGGAAGATTTTTTCTTTTAAAGCTTAACTACTTGGAATTTTTACCCAACTTTTGTTTTATTTTTCGTTAGGAAAATGTCGTTAAATATTATTTTTTAGTGATTTTTTGTTTAATAAGTACGTCAATGGTTTGTGAATTTTTTTTGCAAATTTTTTTTTTGCTTTATTGTTAGGATTAAATATTTTTTTCATATTTTCGAGACTATTCTTGACATTTTGACTGTTTAAAGTGTGTATTTTGGAATTTTCATTTTTTGGTCACCTGCCTTTTATTTTTTAATATTTGGCAACTCTCAAATTTCTCTCAAATTTCTGGTTTTAAGCAGCCTTTTTTTAAATTTTGAAAAGAGAATTATTTTTTAAATATCTAGAATAATAATAATTTTATTTTTGCAAACCACGTGTGTTTGTGAAGGGTATTTTTTAAATTTGTGTGGGCATCGTTTATGCAGATCAAAAATAAATCTCAAATTCCCCGACTTTCGGGGACGGTGTACAACCCTAATCGGGAGGTATGTACACTTAAGTGAGGTCCTATTTGAACGGTTTGAATTGTATTTTTCTGTTTGTTTTGATTTTTGTCTTTAACTGATTGTTTTTTTGGCTTATTTGTTTGTTGTATTTTCCGAATGATAATTTTGTGTTTTTAACTATTTTTGCTAATTTTTTGTGCTTTTTTAGATTTTCTGGTTTTTAAATTTTTAAAAGCATTTAAGAGATTTTTCAAAAAAATTTTTAAATTATTTTCCATTTTGGGCAATTTTCCATTTTTAACTAATTAATTAATTTTTTAACGGATTAAATACTATTTTATTTTTGTAAAAATTAAGAGTTTAAAAATTAATTTTTTTTTAATTTCAAAAATAATTTTGGGGAATTTTTGGTTTTTTAAATTTTATTTTTGGTAAATCCTTTTTTAAAAAAAAGCGGATGTGACACTTTTATTGCTTTTTATTACGCAATGTTTTAGTCTTTTTAAAATTAATTTAGTAGAATAATTTTTAGTATAATCTGCTTATAAAAACAGGAAATTAAAAGAGACTTCCTTTACTACGTACATTTTTTTAAAAAATATTTGAGGGCATTTTTTAAAATTTTTTTCTTAATTTTTTTTTGAATTTTTCATTAAATTTTTTTTCTTAACATTCAAAGACTTCCTTTTATTTTAAAAAAATTTTGTGGGATTTTTTGTTTAAAATTTAAAAAAAAAATTTATTTTTTAATTTTTCAATTAAATTTTAACAGCTTATACTATCAATTTTCAATTAATTATTTTTTAAGATTAATTTTTCCATTTTTAAAAGATAATTAGATATACCTTAAAAAAATAGATAGATAGAGGTATTTAAATTTGTCTTTAGAATGGTTTATTCTTTTAATCCTCATTTTTAATCCTTATTTTTTCTAAAATTTTTCTAAAAATTTTTTTCTTTATTTGGTTCATCCGCACTTTTACGACACTTAAAAAATGCCATTTAATATTATTCTAATTTAGAATAGTTGTTATAATATTCGCGCACATCGCTTAAAAGATAAAATATTCTTCTCCTCTTTTTTATTCTTTAATAATAACCTTTCCATTTATTTTATTTTTTATAAATAATTTATTTTCCAGACTTTTTTTTCTGAAGCACAAAAATTAAAAATGGCATTTCTAAATTTTAAAAATTTGGAGAGGCTACCTCTCGAAATTTTTTCTTTAAATTTTTAAAGTTATTCATGTTCAATCCATAGCCTCTTTTTTTATTTTTTCCTCTCAACTTGTGTCAAATAAAATTTTTTTTTCCTTCCTTATCCTTTACTTAATACCCCTCAAAAGGCTATAATTCTCATGGAATTTTTTCTTTATGACTTTCAATGTTTTTTTTATCTCCGTTATATTCTAGACGGACTTTACTTATATTTGCGCATAAACTAAATTAATTAAATTTTATATATTTTTTTTGTTTCTTGTCATTACCTATTGCCATTTTATGAGAAAAATGGCTTTTTAGAATCCTTAGAGTACTTTGCCTTCTCTTTTTTCTGTCTTTTTTTAAAGATATCTTCAGCCTTTTTTGTCAAAAAAATATCTTTAAATTGAAGGTTGGAGGGTTCCGTGACTTTTGCGCCGAGAACATTTGCGCCGCGACTTATGTGCCGCGACTTTTGCGCCGCGACTTATGCGCCGAGCGACTTTTGCGCCGGGGGACTTTTGCGCCGCGACTTTTGCGCCGGACGACTTTTGCGCCGCCACTATCATTAATAATTATGGAAAACTACAGCCGGACCTTACTATAGAAGATGTAGGATAGTTGGAGATCTTCGGATATCAAGATCCGGATCCGATATCAGACCTAAAATTTTCGGCTATCCGGCCTTTTTCAGATCCGGATATCTGGACCCGACAACCCTACATTATAGTGCACCCTCTTCAGGCAGAAAATCAACCTGAATATGGGTAGCAGACAAAATATCCCGATTTGAAAAAGTCAAGGGGGGGGGGTCATTCCTCCAGCTCTTGGATACCTCTAGGTGGTCGGTTTATTAGAGGGGGCTATTGTACTTCCCGAAATATTGTACTTCCTGAAATTCCTTCAGCTCCTGGATACCATTTTTAAAGAGTACCTATAATTAGGTCCGACTATAGATATTATTTTTTTAAATTATGGCGGCGCAAATGTCTCGGCGCATAAGTCGCCCGGCGCAAAAGTCGCGGCGCACAAGTCGCCCGGCGCATAAGTCGCGGCGCAAAAGTCGCGGCGCAAAAGTCCCCCGGCGCATAAGTCGCGGCGCAAAAGTCGCGGCGCAAATGTTCTCGGCGCAAAAGTCGTGATACCGGTTGGAGAACCCTCTTCAACAATTTTTTTTTCTTCTCTAATATTTTATTTATTTTTTTTTCTCTTATTTTAAAATCAGATATAAGCAGGGGAGCTAAATAATACTTAGTATTTTACATTTTTTCTTTAAGGAGAAGGATTTTTTGGGGTATTATTCGCTTTATCTCTTACTACTTATTTGGGAAGATTCCTTTCTTATTTTTAAGGTGTGAGAGAAGTTAAAAAAGAGATTTTAAGGGAGGTGAGAGATGAGGGGGAAGAGGAGGGGGATGGGGAAAGAAGAGGTAGGAGGAAGGGAGGAACGGATGCTTTAGGGTAAAGTAAAATTTCACAAAAATGTTTTTTTCCTTTTTTGTTAAACAACAAAAAACTTTTCCTCTTTTTTTTAATCCTTTTACTTTGCTTTTCCTGAAAGGCCAAACATCCGTCCATTTTTATTTTAGTTATTTTTTTTTTATTATTTTGCTTTATTCTTTACCTTTTTTTTGAAAATTGATTCTAAAAATAATTTTTAAAATTTAATTTTTACAACTTTTCAGTTGGAAATCTCTTCAAAATTTAATTAAATTCATAAATTAACTTCAAAAAAATTATGGGTGGTCTAGATTCATTTTGTCAATTAAAGAACGATAACAACAACGATTTAAACACTACAATTACAACAACAACATTTTCATCAAATATTGTTGAGGAAGATCCATCTATAGAAGCATTGCATAGATTAAAGTCTACGTTTCGAACAATTATTGTGAGTTAGAAATTATTTTTTTTTTAATTTGAAAAATTTTGAAAAATTAAAAAGTCTGAAAAATTCCAAAATTTGTTAAAAATTCCCAAATTCTCATCGGAAAATTTTTTCAAAAAATTTCCAAAATTTTCAAATCTACCTATTTTAGTTTCAGTATTTAGCAGCTAAAATTAGCAACATTTTTTAGTTTTTCTCACTTTTTTAAAAATTTTTTTATCATGCGAAAAAGCTAAAAATTGACGGTGCACCACAACACACATTTTTACTAAAATTCTTTTTTATTCTTTTTGGAGGGTAAAAATTCTTCTTTTTCGCCTCAAGGACTTTAAATATTTTAAATGCTAAAAGGAAAAAAGTGAGAAACCTATTGAACAAACTAAATTTTTTGGTTCCAAATTTGGCAATTTATTTACGAAAAAGAGAAGGAAAGGGGAGAGAATGTAGGGGATTTGGAAAAGGATTTGGAAAGGGTTTCTTAGTATTATTAAATTTATAAGCTACATAAAACGTAGTTTCATCCGGAAATTGAGTGTGTATTTATATACTACAAGAGATGAGTTGGAATTATTGACAGATAAAAATTGAGGGAAATTGAGATGGAATTATGACGATATTAGACCCAGCGACATCTGCGGACAAAACTGTCCGCAAATGTTTGTGGACACAAAATTTGTGGACAAAACTAAGTTAATGGAATTGGTACTAACAGCCACTACGGCATGTCAAATATCATCGCCTAAAAGCATGCTTTTTGGTAGATTTTCGCAAATCTTTATCATAAGTGTCAAATGTCACAAAAATTTTATAAAACTGATTTTAAATATTTTTAATGTTCAAAATTTTTTACAGGTAGTAATTTCAGCACTTGGTGTCGCTGGTAATATTCTAAATTTAATGACGCTGCGAAGCCCATCGCTTCGAAATGTTCCGTTTATGTTTATTCGCGCATTGGCACTTTTTGATTTGGTAAAACTTTTTAAATTTTAAATCTTTTTGTTTCAATTTTAAATATTTATTTCCTTTTGAAATTGGAAACTTTTTAGTCTAAGAGAATGTCTATATTTGTCTTCTTTTTTAAATTAAATAAACACATGACTTTGTATACTATTTAAGGACGTTTTTTGTGAGATTAATAAATTTAAAGGAAGGGGTAAAGGTTAATATTAATAGGTGTGGGGGAGGGAGGGTGTCGGTTCTGGGAAAATCCTGGGATATCCTGATCTTTGAATATCCGTAACCGAACCAAAGAATTCTTGTTTCTTTGGTTGTTTCTTTGGTTGGAATTTATTCAACCAAAATAAATTGCGGACAAAACTTACAGACTTTAAATAATTTATCTTATCTGTTTAAATTAAATTTTATAATTTTTTTAAAGATAAGTCTAACAGCAATTCTTCTACATTTTTCACTTGAATGGTTACAAATTGAATCTGATATAGTTATTTTTTATGAAGTTTGGGTACAAGATGTTTTAATTAATTCTTTTTTGGTTGCTGGTTTATATTGTGCTGTTTTGTTAACAATTGAACGGTAATTTTTTGAATTTTCAAAAAAATTTCAAAAAATTTTTTAAAGATTTTTATTAATTCGAAAACCTTTATCAACTGGAAGACGTCTTTTAAGTATAGAAAATACTGTTTTGGTTAAAATTGGGTTTGCTTTGTTAGCTGCTTTATTATTGCATGCACCAATGTCTTTACAGGTTTTTTTTTTGGAAATTTGTGAAATTTTTTTTAAAAAATTTTTAGTGGCAAGCAAAATGTTCAGAATATGAGCCGTTAATTAATAATAATGAAAATAAAGGTTTCTTTAAATTTTTTAAAAATTTAGAATTTTTAAAAATTTAGAAATTGAAGTCCACAAAGTAAGCTGCCTCCATTGGGCTCGAGGAAAATTCAACAACAGAGATTTATTATGCCGGGAACCCTTTTTTGCTCTTTACAATTATTACAAAATGGGACGTGAATTGTTAAGATTTTTCTGTGTTTTATTGTTGGTTATTTTAAATGCTGTTATTGCTAGACATTTACAAGTTGCAAAGGTTTGTTGACTTTTTTTAATTCTGATTTTTTTTTTGCGAGTTGGAATTTAATTAGGATTATTGGGGATTTTAATGCTGGTCAGTGCTGCCCGTAATTACAAATTTTAAAAATAAATTTCTGATTAAGGCTGCGTAAAATTTTTTCAAAGATTACTGACCTTCATGATTCTGACAAGAGTGCATCGCTTAGTGTCCCTGTAACTGTCATTGCGAATTCGATAAAATTTTTGTGTCAATCGTTAGAGGATTTTTTGAGTTTTCCGATTTTCAGTATTCTGATTTTTTAAAGTTCTGATTTTATTTTAAATTCCAATTTCAAATCTTTAATAAATAGTTATTTTTTTAATTTTCAGAGAAATCGTCGTTTATTAATTAAACGTGTTAGTATGACAACAACAGGAACTGAAGCATCCGCAGTAGTTGATCACAAACCTCCTCCTTCACAACACAACCAAATTCAAAGAAATAATAGTACAGCAAATTTCCCAATTTGTTCAAATTGCCATCAGAGGCATCAACAAAATTTAAATTGTTATCAACATCAAAATGCTCGGGCAGCAAGTTCTTCACCTCCAGATACTTATTTTCAACAACAACATTTTAATAATAATGAGCAGCAACAGCAACCTTGTCATATACGCCCAGCAACACCTAGTATAAGCAACAATCGAAGAGATATAAATACTTTAATGCGTTCATTTACTGAAAAGAAACTGACTGCTTTAATGGTGGCTATTTGTGTTATTTTTGTTAGTTTATGTTTTTGAATTTTTTGAAAAATTTTTTTTGAAAATTTTTAATTTCTTTTCTAGAACCTTAAAAAAATTTTTTTAACTTTTAAAACTTTTCAAATTTTTTTTCAAAATTTTTCTAAAAAAATCTTTTTTTGCAGGTTGTTGGCAATATTCCACAAATGGTGGGAAATTTTTTTTCTTTATTTTTTAAAAATATTTTTTTTTAATTTCAGGTTGTAATGGCTATGCAAAACGAAGCGTTAGACAATGCTTTTAGTTTTCAAGTAATTCAAAAAAAATTTTTTTGAAAAATTAATCTTTAATTTTCTTAAAAGGTTTTTCGTCAAGTAGCTAATACAGCAGAAGTATTAAACCATTGCCTCAACTTTTTTATTTTTTGTATGGCCTCTTCAGAATATTGCCGAGCATTTTTGTCACTCAAACCTGTTCATTGTTTACTTCGTTATTTTCCTTTTTGTAATGCTTTGGCACATGCAAGAATAAGTGGTTCTGTTAGACGGTTTGGAGTTTTTTTTTTTATTATTTTGAAAAGTTTTCTGGAAGCGTTTTTATAGTTTCCGAAAACTTATTTATTTTCTGGAAACATCTAAAATTTCCGGAGACCTGTATTTATTTCCGAAAACGTATTTAATTTCCGGAATATTTATCTATTTTTCGGAAATATTTTTACGGAAACCTGTACTTAATTTTCCTGAAACTTTTATTTAATTTTTCCGGAAACTTGTATTTTATTTACGGGAACCTTTACGGTATTTATTAAATATTATTTTTTTCATTTAAAGCCGCCTAGAACGAACTCATCAACTAATGCTTGGAGTGGGAAATGTTCACGAGGCAGCAGCATTAAATTGTGATGTAAAAAGAAGTTTAAGTAAAAAATCATCTATTGGAATTATTTTGACAAATTCAGAAAATGGTTTGCTTTTTTTTTTAAAATTTTTTAAAAATTCTTTTTTCTCTTAAGGAAGTAGTGGAGGTGGTGTAAATTCTGGTTGGTTTGGTGGAGGTGACGCCAATCAAAAATTGTGGCGATATCGTCGTGATAATTCTGTTACAAATGAGAGTAATAGTGGAGGGGGTGGAGGTGTTGGACGCCCTCGTGGTTCAAGTGGAACTTCTTGCACTTTAATGGTTGAACGTAAATCTTCGAGTAACTTAAGCACAACAAATGGAGGGCCGAACAATCAAGAATTTTGGCAAGTAAGCGATTAAAATTTTTTTGAGAAAATTAATTTTTTTCTCTAAAGAATCAAAATTTTTCTGCCCAAGTGCAGTTGCTTACATGTAGTGGTGGTAATTTTAACAATAATACCACCATTGATGCAAGAATTGCAACAGCAACAACAGATGAAAATTGTAGTATAACAGAGGGTGCTACAGCAGATGATTTTCTTTAAAATAAATATTTTTTGAAAATTTTTTTGGTTTAAAAAATTTTTTTTCATATCAATTTATTTATTTTCATGTGATAAATAAATAATTTTTTAAATTTTATTATAGGTTTTTTTTATTTTTATTTATGTTCAATTTTACTAATTATATATCTTTTTAAATTTTTATTTTTTTTTCTAGATTCAAAAATGCTTCCTCCATTAATTTATTTAATAATTCAAGTTTTTTGTTTATTAAGTGAGGTAAAAAATTCAAGCTTTTCACAATAATAATTCTTTATTATCCATTTTATAAAACACTAGCAATCTTCTTCCACCGCTTTTTAAAGAATAATAAAGAGATTAACAATAAAAAGGGTAACACGCTATGTGTGGGGAAGGTCGGGCTTTTTAAAGAAAACTTGTTCCCTTATGGCTCACTGATTTTTGCGGACAAATATTTGCGGATAAAAGGAGCTTATTGAAATTGGAATAAATGTTCTGTTTACTGCCTGGTAGGGTTGCCTAGTAATCTTTTGGTAGCATATTTCACGTCATGACCTTATTTTTGGTTATGAACGAGCATTCTGTTTATCCGCAAGTGTTTGTCGGCAAATATCAATTAAAAAAATTTTTTTTTAATTTCTAGATTTAAATATATCTACATAATGTAATTACCATGTTCTGATTATTGGCCAACTTATCTACAACTTGTTTTGTGTTTTAATAAATATATAACGCTCTGGAACCGTTACCAACAGATTTTTAATTTTATGCCTCCTCACCTTTCATCATTTTATGCAAACAATTATATAAAGGTTTGTTTGTTTTTTTAATGTGTTTCTATTTATTTTATTCATTTATTAATTTTCCCGTCAAATTTTTATTTCTTTTTAGTAATTTAAGTTACCGTGATTGCCGAGGCCCTAGGCTTTTTTGATGGGTTATTGATAGGATTCTGATAGGGCATAGACTATATTTACGAAATTCTTTTTGTTCAGGTTTAAAACTTGGCTCGAGGATGTGCCTATATTTTTATTTAATTTTGTTTCTGATACTTTTGAATGGTCTTGTATGTCAGGATGCTTCAAATTACCAAACTGGACAAGTTGTAAATCAGAAAATGGAAGAAAATGGAGTTGTTGGTAGGGTATATTTTGCTGTTTGAATCTAAAGCGCCCTAATTTACGAGCGCTGAATTTAAATACCTCTTTAATTTTATAAACTCCAAAGACTTTTCCAGGGGAACCAACAGTTCAGTGTGGAATTGATTCTCTCTCTTTAGAGGTTATTTTCCCTAAAAACTTTTTTAAATTTAAATTTAGATAAAAACAAATAACCCATTTTCTGGACGTCTCTTCATCAGCGGATTTAGTCAAGAAAAACATTGCCAATTGTTGGGGAATGGCTCACTTCAACGTCTCCAATTTACTGTTCAGTTTGGACAATGCGGTTTGCGCCGAAGTCGAGAACTTAATGGAATTAGTGTACAAACAATTGTAATTGTTTCTTTTCATCCAGTAAGGATTCTAAAAATAATTTTTAAAATTTAATTTTTACAACTTTTCAGTTGGAAATCTCTTCAAAATTTAATTAAATTCATAAATTAACTTCAAAAAAATTATGGGTGGTCTAGATTCATTTTGTCAATTAAAGAACGATAACAACAACGATTTAAACACTACAATTACAACAACAACATTTTCATCAAATATTGTTGAGGAAGATCCATCTATAGAAGCATTGCATAGATTAAAGTCTACGTTTCGAACAATTATTGTGAGTTAGAAATTATTTTTTTTTTAATTTGAAAAATTTTGAAAAATTAAAAAGTCTGAAAAATTCCAAAATTTGTTAAAAATTCCCAAATTCTCATCGGAAAATTTTTTCAAAAAATTTCCAAAATTTTCAAATCTACCTATTTTAGTTTCAGTATTTAGCAGCTAAAATTAGCAACATTTTTTAGTTTTTCTCACTTTTTTAAAAATTTTTTTATCATGCGAAAAAGCTAAAAATTGACGGTGCACCACAACACACATTTTTACTAAAATTCTTTTTTTTATTCTTTTTGGAGGGTAAAAATTCTTCTTTTTCGCCTCAAGGACTTTAAATATTTTAAATGCTAAAAGGAAAAAAGTGAGAAACCTATTGAACAAACTAAATTTTTTGGTTCCAAATTTGGCAATTTATTTACGAAAAAGAGAAGGAAAGGGGAGAGAATGTAGGGGATTTGGAAAAGGATTTGGAAAGGGTTTCTTAGTATTATTAAATTTATAAGCTACATAAAACGTAGTTTCATCCGGAAATTGAGTGTGTATTTATATACTACAAGAGATGAGTTGGAATTATTGACAGATAAAAATTGAGGGAAATTGAGATGGAATTATGACGATATTAGACCCAGCGACATCTGCGGACAAAACTGTCCGCAAATGTTTGTGGACACAAAATTTGTGGACAAAACTAAGTTAATGGAATTGGTACTAACAGCCACTACGGCATGTCAAATATCATCGCCTAAAAGCATGCTTTTTGGTAGATTTTCGCAAATCTTTATCATAAGTGTCAAATGTCACAAAAATTTTATAAAACTGATTTTAAATATTTTTAATGTTCAAAATTTTTTACAGGTAGTAATTTCAGCACTTGGTGTCGCTGGTAATATTCTAAATTTAATGACGCTGCGAAGCCCATCGCTTCGAAATGTTCCGTTTATGTTTATTCGCGCATTGGCACTTTTTGATTTGGTAAAACTTTTTAAATTTTAAATCTTTTTGTTTCAATTTTAAATATTTATTTCCTTTTGAAATTGGAAACTTTTTAGTCTAAGAGAATGTCTATATTTGTCTTCTTTTTTAAATTAAATAAACACATGACTTTGTATACTATTTAAGGACGTTTTTTGTGAGATTAATAAATTTAAAGGAAGGGGTAAAGGTTAATATTAATAGGTGTGGGGGAGGGAGGGTGTCGGTTCTGGGAAAATCCTGGGATATCCTGATCTTTGAATATCCGTAACCGAACCAAAGAATTCTTGTTTCTTTGGTTGTTTCTTTGGTTGGAATTTATTCAACCAAAATAAATTGCGGACAAAACTTACAGACTTTAAATAATTTATCTTATCTGTTTAAATTAAATTTTATAATTTTTTTAAAGATAAGTCTAACAGCAATTCTTCTACATTTTTCACTTGAATGGTTACAAATTGAATCTGATATAGTTATTTTTTATGAAGTTTGGGTACAAGATGTTTTAATTAATTCTTTTTTGGTTGCTGGTTTATATTGTGCTGTTTTGTTAACAATTGAACGGTAATTTTTTGAATTTTCAAAAAAATTTCAAAAAATTTTTTAAAGATTTTTATTAATTCGAAAACCTTTATCAACTGGAAGACGTCTTTTAAGTATAGAAAATACTGTTTTGGTTAAAATTGGGTTTGCTTTGTTAGCTGCTTTATTATTGCATGCACCAATGTCTTTACAGGTTTTTTTTTTGGAAATTTGTGAAATTTTTTTTTAAAAAATTTTTAGTGGCAAGCAAAATGTTCAGAATATGAGCCGTTAATTAATAATAATGAAAATAAAGGTTTCTTTAAATTTTTTAAAAATTTAGAATTTTTAAAAATTTAGAAATTGAAGTCCACAAAGTAAGCTGCCTCCATTGGGCTCGAGGAAAATTCAACAACAGAGATTTATTATGCCGGGAACCCTTTTTTGCTCTTTACAATTATTACAAAATGGGACGTGAATTGTTAAGATTTTTCTGTGTTTTATTGTTGGTTATTTTAAATGCTGTTATTGCTAGACATTTACAAGTTGCAAAGGTTTGTTGACTTTTTTTAATTCTGATTTTTTTTTTGCGAGTTGGAATTTAATTAGGATTATTGGGGATTTTAATGCTGGTCAGTGCTGCCCGTAATTATGCTGGTCAGTGCTGCCCGTAATTATTAAATTGTGATGTAAAAAGAAGTTTAAGTAAAAAATCATCTATTGGAATTATTTTGACAAATTCAGAAAATGGTTTGCTTTTTTTTTTAAAATTTTTTAAAAATTCTTTTTTCTCTTAAGGAAGTAGTGGAGGTGGTGTAAATTCTGGTTGGTTTGGTGGAGGTGACGCCAATCAAAAATTGTGGCGATATCGTCGTGATAATTCTGTTACAAATGAGAGTAATAGTGGAGGGGGTGGAGGTGTTGGACGCCCTCGTGGTTCAAGTGGAACTTCTTGCACTTTAATGGTTGAACGTAAATCTTCGAGTAACTTAAGCACAACAAATGGAGGGCCGAACAATCAAGAATTTTGGCAAGTAAGCGATTAAAATTTTTTTGAGAAAATTAATTTTTTTCTCTAAAGAATCAAAATTTTTCTGCCCAAGTGCAGTTGCTTACATGTAGTGGTGGTAATTTTAACAATAATACCACCATTGATGCAAGAATTGCAACAGCAACAACAGATGAAAATTGTAGTATAACAGAGGGTGCTACAGCAGATGATTTTCTTTAAAATAAATATTTTTTGAAAATTTTTTTGGTTTAAAAAATTTTTTTTCATATCAATTTATTTATTTTCATGTGATAAATAAATAATTTTTTAAATTTTATTATAGGTTTTTTTATTTTTATTTATGTTCAATTTTACTAATTATATATCTTTTTAAATTTATTTTTTTTTCTAGATTCAAAAATGCTTCCTCCATTAATTTATTTAATAATTCAAGTTTTTTGTTTATTAAGTGAGGTAAAAAATTCAAGCTTTTCACAATAATAATTCTTTATTATCCATTTTATAAAACACTAGCAATCTTCTTCCACCGCTTTTTAAAGAATAATAAAGAGATTAACAATAAAAAGGGTAACACGCTATGTGTGGGGAAGGTCGGGCTTTTTAAAGAAAACTTGTTCCCTTATGGCTCACTGATTTTTGCGGACAAATATTTGCGGATAAAAGGAGCTTATTGAAATTGGAATAAATGTTCTGTTTACTGCCTGGTAGGGTTGCCTAGTAATCTTTTGGTAGCATATTTCACGTCATGACCTTATTTTTGGTTATGAACGAGCATTCTGTTTATCCGCAAGTGTTTGTCGGCAAATATCAATTAAAAAAATTTTTTTTTAATTTCTAGATTTAAATATATCTACATAATGTAATTACCATGTTCTGATTATTGGCCAACTTATCTACAACTTGTTTTGTGTTTTAATAAATATATAACGCTCTGGAACCGTTACCAACAGATTTTTAATTTTATGCCTCCTCACCTTTCATCATTTTATGCAAACAATTATATAAAGGTTTGTTTGTTTTTTTAATGTGTTTCTATTTATTTTATTCATTTATTAATTTTCCCGTCAAATTTTTATTTCTTTTTAGTAATTTAAGTTACCGTGATTGCCGAGGCCCTAGGCTTTTTTGATGGGTTATTGATAGGATTCTGATAGGGCATAGACTATATTTACGAAATTCTTTTTGTTCAGGTTTAAAACTTGGCTCGAGGATGTGCCTATATTTTTATTTAATTTTGTTTCTGATACTTTTGAATGGTCTTGTATGTCAGGATGCTTCAAATTACCAAACTGGACAAGTTGTAAATCAGAAAATGGAAGAAAATGGAGTTGTTGGTAGGGTATATTTTGCTGTTTGAATCTAAAGCGCCCTAATTTACGAGCGCTGAATTTAAATACCTCTTTAATTTTATAAACTCCAAAGACTTTTCCAGGGGAACCAACAGTTCAGTGTGGAATTGATTCTCTCTCTTTAGAGGTTATTTTCCCTAAAAACTTTTTTAAATTTAAATTTAGATAAAAACAAATAACCCATTTTCTGGACGTCTCTTCATCAGCGGATTTAGTCAAGAAAAACATTGCCAATTGTTGGGGAATGGCTCACTTCAACGTCTCCAATTTACTGTTCAGTTTGGACAATGCGGTTTGCGCCGAAGTCGAGAACTTAATGGAATTAGTGTACAAACAATTGTAATTGTTTCTTTTCATCCAGTAAGGATTTTTTATGTTTAAAAAATAGTCTATAAATGTTTAACCGCAAGTTATCTACATAAAAAATTCTGCTGATTTTTTATGAGTCGGGTTTTCGAAAGTTTCTCGGGTCGGGTTTCGAGTCGAATTAGGTATATCCGAGTTTTGGGTAATATTTGATGCATACCACAAAAAAGTTCAGAATTTTTAAGTTTAACGTTTATTTTTAAAGATTTTTGTTACTAAACTTGACCGTGCTTATCGCCTAAATTGTTTTTACACTGAAACGCGCAAAACATTTACACAACATTTGGAGGTTGGTCAATTAACTACTTCAGGGAACCTATTTCGAAAGAGTGAAGCTATGCCACAATGCAGGTTTTTTAAAGGCTAATAAACATTTAAAAAAATTTTTAAAGATATGATATTCTTTGGCAGAATGCAATAGGGCAATCTATTCGTTTTGCGCGTATTGGTGATGTTGTGAGTTTTCTAAGGGATTTTTTAAATAAAATTCTAAAAAAAGGTTTTTCATCGGTGGAGCTGTCTTACACCAGAAATTGGCACTTATTGCATGCGTGTCCACAGCTGCACAGTTTCTGATGGGCAAGGGGGAGAACCTGTTGAAGTGATTGACAAAAAAGGATGTGGAGTGGATGCACTTTTATTGCGGGATTTAGGTTTGGGATTTTTAAATTTAATTTAAAATAAAAATTTAAAAAAAAGAATACACTGATGATTTGACTGCTGGCCAATCCGCTTTTGTTTTTAAATTTGCTGACAAACCAACATTACATTTTAATTGCCAAATTGAGTTGACATTGAGAGAGGAATGGTCTAACAATGGATGTGAACCTAACGTAAAATTTTTTAATAAAATTTTGAAATTTGTGGACGTCGGCAATTTTTAAGAAAAAAATAAATCTTAGAGACCAAAATGTTCTCCAGCATCAACATATCAATATACTCAACAACTTCAACAGTTGGAAACAACAACAAAAATTTTATCAAAATATGGTCTTCAATATGATTCTAGCAATAGTGAAGTACAAGAAGTAAATGAAGAAAATTCAAAAATTAATTTGCCGTCAAAAACGACAGAAACAACAAAAACTCCTTCAATTCCAACAACAAAAACAACACAAATTATTAGAGAAAAGGAATTACCTCCAGCACATTATCGCATCAACGAGGATTGGAGGAGAAGAACAGCTACAACTGCTACAACAATTGTGGACAATAATAATAGAATGAAATCTCCTCAAACTGAAGTTGTGGCTAGTAATTATGGTAAATATTTTGTTTATTTTTGAGACGCTAGCAGACAGGTTTCAGTTAAAAATATTTTTTGTCCGCAACCTTCCGCAAAATTAGTTGAAAAAATTTTTTTCAAAATTTTCATTTTCTTTGGTTTTTCAGCAACAGAAGTTTCATCAACAACAGAAGAAAGTATATTAGAACCGAGTGAAACTTTATCTTTAGTTGATTTGATGCATCAGGATGCTATTTACCAAGATGAAGTATTCTTTTAATTTTAGAAATTTTGTTAAATTTCAAATTTTAGGTCAACTCACCAATACGAAGAGACACGCCTACAACCAACAATCAAGGTTCTTTTGGAAAAAGATTTATTTTTAATTTAATTTTTAAGAAATAGAAATTGACCGTCGTCTTCCAAGAAAAGTAGCTGATTTTGATTTGCCTGAACAATCTTTACTTGTTATTGAACTTGATGAGCATTCTTTTGGTTAATTTTTATTTAATTTTTTATAAGATTGAACCCGTTCTCTAGGTAAATCCGGGGGTCGTTTGGGTACTAGAATAATAGGAAGGCTTTTGTTAATAGAAACACGGAAAGGGGGTCGTTTGGTACTCCGGGGGTCGTTTGGGTACTAGAATAATAGGAAGGCTTTTGTTAATAGAAACACGGAAAGCCTTTGTTCTATAACATGAATAAGTTTTGATTTGTTTTGTGCTACCAGAATAGTCCAACTATAATTAGGACATAACCCAGCCGTCTGTTTTAATTTCAAAAGATTTCAATTTTCTCCTCAAAAAATTTTTTAAATAAAATTTAAATCTTCTCCAGCAAATCAACCAATGATTCTTCGTTTGTTAAATAATTCATTGCCTACATCAACAAAACATTGTCGTTCTTCAAATAATTCTTCTTTATTAGCTTCAAATATTCCTTTTGGTTCAATTTTATTATTTTTGTTTTGCCTTTTAATTTTACTTTTGGCATTAATCTGGAATTATTTAACAAAACAATTAAAAAATAAAAATGAAGAAAATAATAATTGTATTTTAATTGGACATAATAAAAGAAGGCATAAATTTGAAAATATTCTGTTATGGAAAAGAAAACAAAAAACATTCCCTCTTCCACAATTTGAACAACAAAAGCAACAACAATTAAAATTTAAAGAAGCTTCAATTCTGGATATGGATAAAGACAGGCAATTTAATAATAATAATAATAATAATCTAACAACAATTAATAATAATAATAGAGGATTGAGATTTTAAAGAAAATTATTTTTTAAATTTTTTAATTAAAAATAGAAAATTTTTAGTTTACCCTTTTAGGGGCTAAATTTGTATACTTTTAACAGGGGTTAGCTTCACTATAAAATTTTTTAACTCTTCTAAAACTCAAAGGAACAGGTCTCAATCCTCTAAGATTTTCCAAGAACACCAAAACGATCTTTGTGCACCGCTGGGTATCGAACCTGGTTTACTTGTTAATACAAGTCGGGAGCGTTTAACACACTATCTGTCGTGGAATTTGCCCCCAATATTTATAGCTCCATTTTCTATTTTACAAATTGTAAAACTTTTCCGGAAATTAATAAAACTTTTCCGGAATTTAATAAAATATTTTACAAATTGTAAAAACTTTTCCGGAATTTAATAAAACTTTTCCGGAATTTAATAAAACTTTTCCGAAATTTAATAAAACTTTTCCGGAATTTAATAAAATATTTTACAAATTGTAAAAACTTTTCCGGAATTTAATAAAATATTTTACAAATTGTAAAAACTTTTCCGGAATTTAATAAAACTTTTCCGGAATTTAATAAAACTTTTCCGGAATTTAACAAAATATTTTACAAATTGTAAAAACTTTTCCGGAATTTAATAAAACTTTTCCGGAATTTAATAAAATATTTTACAAATTGTAAAAACTTTTCCGGAATTTAATAAAACTTTTCCGGAATTTAATAAAACTTTTCCGGAATTTAACAAAATATTTTACAAATTGTAAAAACTTTTCCGGAATTTAATAAAACTTTTCCGGACCATTTTGTAATCCTAAAGAGAAATTAGAAAAGAAGGCAAACAAGGAAATTGAGGCTATAAAAATTGGGGGCATATAACACAAGAGTACATTTTTTCCTGGGCCTGTTCTACCTCCCTCAAAAAATTTTTGTAGCGAGAACCTGGTCCTTTTTGTTCTTTATTTTATATAAACTAATTTTAATTGCCAAAATATTTTTAAAAAATATTTCCAAATATGCTATTAAAAAAGATACAAAAATATTTTTACGACTTTCTAAGAGTTTAAAGCGGGGTATTTAAAAAAGGAGAAATGAAGGAGAACATCCAAGAATTCTAGGGAGAAAAAAAAAGAAAATATTAAAAAATATATTAAGAAGGGTTTGGCCGCTCATTTAAAAAGCTTATAAATCCGCATCAATGTACAAAATCCTAGGCAAATATTTGAGTAAATATTTATAAGGATTTTGAGGAGGGTACGAGAAAGGAGAAAGAAGTGTGTCGCGGTTTTTCCTTTTTATTCTTAAAATGTTGTAAAAAAATTTTTGTTTGAGAATGAATCATTTCCGAAAATTATTATGATATTTTAATGATGATAGTAGGTTTAGTGACCAGAAAAATAGTTTTTTTGCGGGATTTTTAATAAAAAAATTTTTATTGAAGAGTATTTTTAATTTTTAGTAAGTTAGAGAAATTGACTAGAAAAGTTCTCCCTCCTTCCTTTCCGTCCCCCTACTCATTAATTCATTTGTAATTTATTTTACAATTCTAATTTTTGGTTAATATTTTGTTTAATAATTTTCATCGACCATACTATCAAAACTAATTAATATGCGCGTTTTCTGGTTATTAGAAAAAAGGGCTCTGAATTTTGCGTAGGTGTTCTGGTAGTATTAATTAATTTTTTGTGAATATTTTTTTTTGGATTTTTGTAGGGAGAATATATTAAGTAATTTAATTGCGGGAAATGTCAGTCTGTCACTAAAAATAAGTTTTTTTTTTGGTTTAAAAAATTTAGAAAAGGGGAAGAGAGAGAAAGACTGCTTCCCTTTCCTGTCCTTATTTTTTACCCCCTTGTAACCTCTGAATCACAATTGGGTGGTTTAAATGTTATAAATTGTGGTTGGTAGATTGGGGAAAGGGAGTATGGGGGAGGGGCGATAGAAAGAAGAATAAAAATTGTGTACAAAATGTTTTATAATAAATCCAAATGTCAGCTTCTTCTTTTTTGCTTCTGTCTTTTTTGACATTTTCCATTGTATTTTTTCCATATTTGGGGCTTTGTTGATCTTTTAAATTTTTTAATTTTTATGCAATTTTTGAAATTAAAAAAGAAAGAAAGAACGCAAAAACCTTTCTAAGTTTAACTTTTGAATTCAAAAAAATTTAAATAATAATAGGGCAAAGTTGGGACAATCAAAAAAATATATTTTGAATTTTAAAAATAGAAAATTAAAGGTTTGACCCCAAATGCTTGATTAGGCCTCGAACCCAGGTCACTTGAAAGTACTAGTCAGGCGTGTTACCCACTAAACCAAGGGAGCGGCTGGTCCGACAACTCTAACCTAGTGTTAAGCTCGATTAAGCTCCATTGTGTTTTTGACCCTCTTTCTATTAAAACGGCTGGTTTATTATAGTTGTTACTATTGAAGATTTTACTGTAATTTTATAAACTTCGAAAAAAGAGTAAATTTAAAGGTGGAATGCAATAAAATAAAAAAAAATTTTTAAAGAAAAAGCAAAGAGTGCATGAAGCCGTTAAAATTATTTTGTAAAAAAAGGAATTTTGTGTTTGGTTTTGTGCGTAGGGGGAAGGGCTGAATATATAAAGCATACTGTGTCTTCCGCTTAAATATAAAGGTTTAAAAAGGAAGAAAGAAAACGGCGGAGAGGTAGAGCGGAGGGTAAAAAAGAAAGAAAATCTTTGCACATAAACATTAAAAAAAATTTTTTTAAAGGAAACTGTGTGTTTGATTTGTAGATTTTTTCCAATCCCTCAATCCTTTACCTCCCTTTAAACATTCTCTCCCACACAAAAAATTCTTTTTCCTTTACATTCCTTGCTTCTCTCTACGATTGGTGGTCCAAAAAAGCCGTTTGTTTGTTTCTTGCTGTTGCGGGACGACAACTTTTTTTTTATTTTTTGCCTCTCCCATATTTTTTTTGCTATCTATCCTGGCCAAATAACCCCATCCAGAGACCTAACATCATCATCATCACATACCCTTTATTTTTTTAATGCTATTCAAACCTCTGTTTTTTAACCCATCGTTTTTTTAATAATGAATATATTCATTTATTAAATGAATTATTTATTAAAAAAACTTTTTTTAGGTGTTAAACATAGTGAACAATAAAAGTTTAAAAAAAGAAAGTCAAATTCATAACTGAATCATTTTTTGCTGACCGTTCTTTTCCAGCTGATTCAATGATGACCAATACTAAATTTTCTTTAAAGGAAAAAAATATTGAAGGGGACATTTAAAATTTTTTTTCGTTTATAAAAAATTGTGTTTGGATGGAGGTAAATCAACAACAACCAGAAGGAAAAATTACGACGAGGAGTCAACTTTATGAATTGACTCCGCCTATGGACCCTTCAAATGATAATAATAATAGTGACCGAACATTTCGAGGCAAAAACAACACGAAACATCCAAATTCAACAACAACATCTTCACCACCAACCCCTCCTATTTTATTTAATAGGTTTTTGGTTATGCATTAAACATTTAATTTTTTAAATTCAAGGCCTCGTCCAACAGACTTGCCTGGAATTTCTGCTGGGTTAGCTGCAATATCTGCCAATTATGGTGCGATTTTTGATCATCAAAATAATCAAGATGAACAACAACAGAATTCACCAATGGAAGAAAATAAATTGCAACGACAAAACTCTTATTCCGTTGGCTCATTATCTGAACAATTTCCGTTGGTTGCAGCAGCTTATGCTTTTAGAAATCCACAATCGGCACAATTTCACGTGATTTTCTCGCATAATTAAAAAACTTTAAGACTGTGTTTAAGAGCATCACCCCTTCTCTCTATTCACCATATGATGGATCACAACCATCTGATCCAAATACGCCAACTCAACAATTTGGAATTGGAACTTCAACAATGATTGGGTGGATATTTTAAAAAATATTTTTTAAATTTCTCTCCTTTTGTAGTTCACAACAACCTCCAACTTATGCCACAACAGTTTCGTCAATAGCAGCAGCCAACTCAACACCATTTGATGCCTTTCTTTGCAATTGGTATCCGCTTTTTGGTGCTGGTAGCAGCGATCTGGTAGGGAGCTTATTTCTTCGTCCTGTGCTGTGTACTTACTGACGATTTGTTATTTGGACCATTTGTCCGTTTCTGCTTTAACTGACGTTTATCATCTAATTATTGTCAAATTGTCCGGTTTTGTATTCACTGACGATTTGTCATCTGACTATTTGTCCGAATGCCTATGTTGATGGTTTGGCAATTGAGCGATCTGTCCGGGCACATTTTTAGATTTTTTGTATATTTTTCCCTTTTTACTTTTCGTATTTTCTTGTTGTTTAACTTTTTTCTTTTTACCCCTGCCTGTATCCTCTCTTCTTTTCATTTCTTTAACTTCTGTGAAGCATTCGCTTCTATTTTCTAATTGCTAAAAAGAAGTAATTTTTCGTTTCACCAAATTTGTTTTATACAAATTCAATTTAAAAAGATCTTTAAAATTCGGAAAAACTTCCGTTCTACTTCTGTATTTTTTTGTTTTCTATTACCTGCGTTACTATTTTTTACAAAAACAAAATTTTAATTTTCAAAAGTTTTCATTAAGTAGATTTTCTTTTTTTTCATCTAAACAATTCTCTCTTCTCTCTCAAATTCAATCAAATCGATCGCGGCTGCTCTTCCCTTTTCTAACTTTTTTATTCTTTTTTTTTTCACTTTGGTTGGTCGTTTCCCCCCTTATCAACCAATAAATTGCGAAAGAGGTGCACAGCAGTAGAAGACTATCCCTTGGCCTTTTTTTCTGTTGGGGGAGATGTGTTTTATTAGAAACAGCAGCGTGTTCGAGTACATATAAACAATGTTAGGGAATAGACAAACTGGTAAAATTTATTACAGGGGAATAAATTGGCCGGGACGTATTTTTTGTTATTTATTTATTTTTCTCCTCGTTTTTTAATTTATTCTACCAGTTGTTTTTTTTCCACTTCTCTCGGCTTCCAATTTTATTTAGGTATTTTTCTATTTTTTCCTTTAAGTCTTGTATTAATTTTTGGTATTTTCCCCTTGAAATTTTTAACTTTATTTTTAAGATCGGCTACAGCACCGCCGTTGAACATCAAAACACTAATTTATTATTTCATTCACCTACTGTCGCCACAGCTGCACAACATTTATTTACACCTCCCTTTGATTTTTGTACTACACAACAGCAACTTGATTCAAATTCTTCCTCTTTTTTATTAGATAATTCTATTCAACATCAACAACACCAATTGTGGTTAGCTGAACAATTTGCTGAAGCAGCAGCAATTAGCAGCAATTCCTCAAGCAATAAGTCAACTGCAAATAGTGGTGGGGTAAAACAGGAAAAGACTTCGACTTCTACAACAGGCATGTATTTACTCTTATTATTTTTGACTTTCTTATTTTTCATGGTTTAATTGTACAAATAAGTCAGTCCTTTTTAAAATAACACTCAATATTCTCCTATTTTCAGCATCCAGTGTGTTTGTTCCACCTTTAAGTGTAGTTAGTAAATCTACACCACCAACAGCAGCAGTCTCAGCAATGCCACGAGGACAGCCAAGGCGAGGTGGTAGAAGGCCGCGAGAACGAGAAGAGGAAAATTTAAATGATGAAGATAAAGGCCGTCGCGAAAGAAGGCGTGAAAGGAATAAGGAAGCAGCTGCTCGTTGTAGACGTAGACGTGAAGAAAGAATGTCAAGTTTGGAAGGGGTTGGGATTTTTTTAGAATTTTCTAATAAGAATTTTTTTATTTTTAAGCAAGTACAACTTTTACAAGCAGCAAATGATGAAAAGGACAATTTAATTAGGAAATTACGAGATGAACAAAATCGTTTACTTGGAATTCTTTCAAAAAGAGAAGAATCTATTGTTTGCGGCGAGCCTTCTTTAAAATTTGAACCTCAAAAATTTGAAAATGAGCAAGGATTGTTAACATTCCCATTAAATACTATGGCTTTACAACATCGACAGAATGATAACACGAGAGGTTCAATTTTTTATTAAGGAATTTTTAGGTGAGTTACTTGGGGTTGGTACTTCCTTGGATTCTGCCCAGTGTTTTTCCAAGAAGTTCCTTTTTTCTAGAGATCGAACTGGATCTGGATCCATTCTTTGATTTTTCCTCGATCAAGAGTCAAAGTATTTTTTAGAGTTCCGGATTTTCCTTGACAAATTTTTTCTTGATTCAAGGCCAAGAATCTGGTCAAGGTCTTCACTTAAAGGTTTTTAAAATCTCAATCTCTACCTTTTTTCTATATGCTATTTATCTTACATTAAATAAATTGTTTTTTAGTCCCTAGTGGTGGTGGTATTGGTATTTTAATTCCCCAACTTGAACGTACTAAAATTCATCCTCAACAACAACAACATCATAATCAATGTTTTTCTCTTACAGCAATGAATAATACGTCTTGCCAACATTCCTCTTCCTCCTCTTCATCTGCTATAGCAGCAGATACAACAGAATCTACAGAAATATCACCTTCAACACCACCTCCAAATTTGTCTTCTTATGACCACAGGGGAATCAGGAATGATTCTAGAGGAGGTTGTTGTTCTGTTTTGGTTAATGGAACGGATCCAGGTTTATTTTTTGTGTTTAATTATTTTTACTTTTTTTTTAATTTTTAGTAATATCAGAATCAGCTTTAATGGAAACACCAACATCTAATTATTCTCAAAATCCTCCTTTGTTTGGACGTATTAAACGAGCTAAAGTTGAACCATCACATCTTTTGGGCGGACTTGAGGATCATGAAAATTCTGACAACAGACGGGTTTATATTTTTAAAAATTTGGGTTAATCTTTAAGTTTATTGTTTTCTAGAAAAATAAGCAGATACTTTTGAGGTTTACCTGTAGATAATCAAATATGCCCTGTGAATAATCGAGAGGTTGAATTCGGTTGAATTCCAGGTTGAATTCGGTTCCGGGGTTCGGAATGAACAACTCGGCATACTGACGCTCAGAACATCTATTACCTACTGGCAAACCTCAAAAATGTCGAAAGAATGCTTTCTGTTAATTTTTTCTAGGATCAGTAAACTAGATGATTGCCAATTTTTTGATTTCTTATTTTTCAGATTTCTCCATATGAAACATCTTCAATTCGTTCAATTGACTGTGAAAATAATACCAATGATAATAATCGGCCGACAACTTTAAATTTACGAGGAAGAGCTGATTGTCTTCATAAAGAAGGTTATATTGCTATTACACCATCAAAAGGTTTGCCGGTTGAAGGAAATTTACAAAGTCATGGAGGATTTGGAGGTTTTTATCCATCGACATCTGGAAGTGATTATACTCCATCATCATTTTTGGGACAATTGACAGGTTTATTTTTTTTTAATTTTTTGCTTTTAATTTTGTATTTTTAGGTCAATCATATAGCGTCTTAGGGGCGCAACAAACTGGACTAACTCCAAGTGATTACCAACCTAGTGGAGATGAACTTACAATTAGCATTTTACGCTGAGGAAAAGGTTTTATTTTTTTTTTTAATTTTTTTAGATTTGTAAGTATGTAGAGGGTAAAAATATCTGAAAAATTTAGTGGAGTCTCTTGTTTGCATCCTAGTCTTTTTTCCTTCCTTGAGTTAGTCTCTGAATTGTGTGGTAAACTTGGAGAGAGCCTCGTATTTTTCTCTATAGTTTTCGTCCTTAAGTGTTGGATAACACTGGAGACTCGTAGTTTTTGATTGTTTTTTTCGTCCTCATGTGGGATAACTTGGAGAGAGACTTGACTTTTATTTTTTAGATTATTTAGTAGAATCAAATATATCTTTTGAAAAACTTTTAAGCTTTTTTATATTTTTTAAAATTTCCTCTATTTTATTTAATAAGTGTACCAGACTGGCCTCTAAATGAATATTGTTGTTTTGGTTTTTTTGAAAATTTTTCCTTTTAACTTTTCCAGAAATGTTTTTGGTCGCTTATTAAATTCCTTTCTTTTACTTTTCTCTGCTATTTTTAAACGCACTTTTTTTCAAAAATTTTAGTTCCTTAGATTATTTATTTATTGCGCCTTGTCGTCCCTTCATCCTGCCTTTCGTCCCTTTATCATTTTTTTTAAATTTTAAGCACCAAAATACCAGAACTATACATATCTTGACTAAAATTGTATCTTTTTCAATATAAGCAAATCATATTTAAAAAAACTGCTTTTTATTGTTAAATTTACGATTTTTTTATTTTATTTTTTCACTTAAAAATCATTTAAAAATTGTCTTAAGAAAATTTCCTCTCCCAAATTTTCCACAATTTTTCCCCTTAATTTTAAGTTTAAAAATGCTTTTATCTTTGCCTAAACGAGGGAAATTATATTACGGATATTGCTTTTCTTTCATTTTCGTTATCCTGCTTTTCTACTTAAGTGTACCAGATTGTCTTTCTACTTAATTTTGGGTTGCAATATCCTTGGTAGAATATCCCTATTTTTTATTGTAAGGTCAAATTATAAGCCTTAAATGAATTTATAAATAGAAAACTTAATTTTATTTTTTAATTTAAATGCTTTAAAAAAATAAATTTCTTATTGGTGATAAGGAAGGATTTTTAAATTAAAGCATTTAAAACCCTTCATTTTACTTATGTAAATATTTTTTTTTAATTGTATTATTTAATTTAAATAATTGAAAAAAATTTTATTTTATAAAATTTTTTATAAAATATAAAAATTTTTTTGGAAAGCATCTTTTTTCCTTCTGGAATGAAAGATCCTCAAAACAAGAACAATTTCAATTTTAAACTCCACAAATTGAAAAACCAATATTGTCATGTGTTTCCCCTTTCTTAAAAATTTTTTTTTAATTTCTAGGTAGGTTTTAGATTCACATAAACTTACATTATACCACCGACAATATTTGCCGTTTAATACCACAGATTTTTCACAGCTTGTGTGAGTTACGCGTGACAAGCAACTTAAAGGAGCACTTATACATTTACCCTTAAAAATGTTAAATTTATTATTAGAGACGGTAAATAAATTTTAAATTATACCTCGTAGAGATAACAATAAGGACCCTGAAAAATTTGAGGAAATTTAAAGGGGTTTTTTGATTCTTGATTTCAGTCGAGACCCTTGACTAGATTCTTGTCCTTAGTTGAGGAAGAATTAAGGTCAAGGTAAAATTAAGGTCAAGGAAAATCCAGAAACCTTTTTTAAATCCTTGACCTATACTCTAGATCAAGGGCTGAATCCAGATCCAGAAAAGGGCTCTGGATCCAGAAAAATCAAGGTCTGGATCCAAATCTAGGCTGATCCCCAGTTTTTAGTCCTAAATTTCAATTTATTTACTCCGCAATATTTTGATGGTCTGCAAAAATGTGTTGTAATACTTTCTGGGGACCATTCACAACTCTGATACCCAAACAAAGTCGTCCATTGGCACCAACTTCCAGAGGATTTTTGTCCAACAATTCGAGGGGTTAGGCAGTCTTCCTCAGATTTATAATGGTGACAGGTGGCTGTACGAAAATTACGTGGAGGACTTGTATCCATACAAAAAGTGCAATAAATTGAATTTAAAAGAATTATTGTTAAAATTAAATTTAAAAATATTATTTTTGACATTTTTTTGAATTTTTAAAAATGAGCGTTTCAAAGCGTTTTTAATGTTCCTTTTATGTATACCTCGATAAAATTTTTTAAAATTATTCTATACATTTTTTTTAATTTTTAAATCATTTCTTTTTTGAATATTTATTTAAAAATAGATTTATATTTTTGTCTTTATTGAGGAATAAATTATTAATTTCTTTTTCCAGGAGATCAACTCTACAAAAATAAAATTCTAAATTCAACCTCTTACTGACTACTGGATGGATATATTTATTGTTGTGGCGTGTGGAGGTTCTTTTTTTAATTTTTTGGTATCAGAAGTTATTAGTTTGGAGGTTGGTCTTTGGGTTGTCTCTTATTCTTTGGTTTTATCCGTTTGTTGATATTTTCAGTGTTTTCTTTAATTGTTACTAGCTATAAGTGGAGTAAGCTCGCTTGTGGTGTAATGGTTAGTGTTCCTGGTTTTGAGGGCATGAGTACTGAAGTTCGATCCCTTTCGAGTTTAAATGTGTTTTGTAATTTTTAATGTTTAAATATACCGAACTATTACCAATTTTTTACGTAATTTTTTGATTAAATTATAATAATTGTTTTTTAGATAAATCAAAGAAGAATATTTAAATAAAAATTGTTCAACACCAACAATAAATCAACACCTTTAAAACGCAAAAAATTAACTTTGAAGCCGAATGAATTAAAAGAGATGATGAAGAATTTTTGTCTCCAGTGAAGAGAAGAGCTAAAATGGTTAGTTTTTTAATTTTTTGTTGATTTTTTGGGTAGATTTTGATGGAATTTTAAGGACTGCCCGCAAGTTTTGTCTTGAAAAGCTTGAGGTTTTAAGTTACTTGAAGGGGTTAATCTAAAAAGAATGACCATAATTTAGTGGAAATTGGTTGAGCCTTCCATCTATTCTTTTTTAATGTGTACTGTTACTAGAAAAAAAGTTGTGGCTAAATTTATGGGGTAGCCCCCTCTCCTCCAACATATTTTTCCAAATAAAACTTTATTTTTATATTTTTGTAGAAAACGATTCTAAAGACGAAGAAGAATTTGATGAAGACGACAAAAATGAAGAAGAAATTGGAGATGATGAGGAAGAAAAATTGAAGGAAGAAGAGAACAACCACCAACAACAAAATGAAGGTAACTTTTAAAGCTTAGGAATTAAAAGGGGAAATGAAGAAGAGTTCGAAGAAGCAGTCTGAACTTAAGCAAGTCTGAACTTAAGCAAGACGGCCAATTGTCCCCTACTAAGCCTTTTAACACCTTTAGGCCAACTGTCCCTTTTACACTAAGGTCAAACTGTCCCCCCACTCATTTAAAGAAGTGGAAAAGTTACGCTAACTGTCCATCTTCTCTTGTTTTTCCATTATCACTCTTTAATTATTGATTTTCTTCTCTGACCATTGCTTAGACAAGCAAAATTATGAAGTGGTTAGAGAAGTCGGATTTTTATTTTTTCTTCACTTTACCGTAGGAAAAAATAAAGTTGACTTCTCTAACCAGTACACGATTTTGTTGTCTAAGTAATGGTCAGAGAAGAAAATCGATAATAGAAGAGGGATAATGGAAAAACATGAGAGACGTTAGTTTTTGCTTTTAATAGAGAAAAAGGTTATTGATTTGTTTGTGTCACTTGTTCATTCAATAACCTTTTTGTTTTTGAAAAACATTTTGTGGACAGAGTCCAAAGATGAACATTATTAATTTATTCTAATAACAATTTATTTTTTTTAGTGAACACAATTCAAAAATTGATGAAGAATTATTTCATCAAAATTCTTCAACAACAACAACAATTTCTTCACAACAAACAAATTTTTATTTCAACGCCTGATGAATCATTCATTTCTCCATAAAGACAACAATGGAAAAGATTCTTGTCTTCTCCTTCAAATTCTTCAAGTGTCAACAAAAATTGCTTAAAAACGCCTTCACCAGCCCGAATGATGGAGCAATCCTTGGGAATTTGTTGCTGATGACTCCAGGTTTTGTTTTTTTGTTTATCTTTGTGGTCTCTTCTGGGGATGGGGTGTCTTTTTGTAAGCTTGTAAAAGAGAGCTTTTTCACTGTCAAGCATAGATCCCTTGTCTCAATTCTGTCTGTTTATGGTGTATCAGGTTATTAAAAGTCCATGTTCTCTCTGTCCACCGATCTTTTCCATTTGCTGACACAACAAATGAGGTGTGAGGCTTATAAGTGAACGGGGTGTTCTAGGAGCGTTTTTATGCCAATAAAAACTTTATTTTAAATGAATTTTTTCCTTTTATAGAAACTGCGCACAAAGGACATAAAGAAGGAAACTAAGCAAAGGCTGGGCAACTCCTGCAACAACTCCACACCTGCAAGAGAAAAAGAAAAGGGGGGTGGGGGTTATCCTTGAATGGGGGGGGGGGGGGGGTTATTTGCGGACAAAACTTGTGGTCATCCACTAAAACAATATAATTTTTTTATTTACTTCAGCAAGCTCTTCATGGTGGTTGGCCTTTCTCTTCCTGTTGGTGGCAATGCTCTTCATATGTGGCCCCCATTGGTGAATGACTTTGTGGACCCCCTTGTTGATTGACTTTGTGGACCCCCTTGTTGATTGACTTTGTGGCCCCCGTGGTCCCATTGTTGATTGACTTTGTGGTCCCCATTGTTGATTGACTGTGGTCCCCATTGTTGTTTGTCTTTGTGGTCCCCATTGGTGTTGGCCTTTCTCTTCCTGTTGGTGGCAATGCTCTTCATATGTGGCCCCCATTGGTGAATGACTTTGTGGACCCCCTTGTTGATTGACTTTGTGGACCCCCTTGTTGATTGACTTTGTGGCCCCCGTGGTCCCATTGTTGATTGACTTTGTGGCCCCCGTGGTCCCATTGTTGATTGACTGTGGTCCCCATTGTTGATTGACTGTGGTCCCCATTGTTGTTTGTCTTTGTGGTCCCCATTGGTGTTGGCCTTTCTCTTCCTGTTGGTGGCAATGCTCTTCATATGTGGCCCCCATTGGTGAATGACTTTGTGGACCCCCTTGTTGATTGACTTTGTGGACCCCCTTGTTGATTGACTTTGTGGCCCCCGTGGTCCCATTGTTGATTGACTTTGTGGTCCCCATTGTTGATTGACTGTGGTCCCCATTGTTGTTTGTCTTTGTGGTCCCCATTGGTGTTGGCCTTTCTCTTCCTGTTGGTGGCAATGCTCTTCATATGTGGCCCCCATTGGTGAATGACTTTGTGGACCCCCTTGTTGATTGACTTTGTGGACCCCCTTGTTGATTGACTTTGTGGCCCCCGTGGTCCCATTGTTGATTGACTTTGTGGTCCCCATTGTTGATTGACTGTGGTCCCCATTGTTGTTTGTCTTTGTGGTCCCCATTGGTGTTGGCCTTTCTCTTCCTGCTGGTGGCAATGCTCTTCATGGTGGTGCCCGTTCTCATCATGATGCAAGTGGACGTTGTGGCAATAAGTAATGTTTGTTTTTTAATTTTTTAAATATCCGCAAGTTTTGTCCGCAAATAATTCCACTTAAATCCCTGGCTTGTATCTGGGGGAGGGAAGGGGTTTTTAAGCATTTTTAGGACTTGGCATTAACTCAAAATGCAATTTTGTGATGACGAACTCGCTCGGCTTCCATCTAGAATGTCTGTGGATTTGATTACAAATTATAAATTGCAGAGTTTCAGGTTTTGTTTGGTTTTTTCTGTTGAAAAAAATTCCATTTTTTAGGAAACCTTTGGACAGTTTGGTGTGGCTTTGGATATAGATGTGCCCCTCAAGCCCCTGTTTTGCTTGTCAAATGAAGTTGTAAAAATTGCTTCGTTAATTTGCCTGGCGATGAAGGTTTTTAAGGTGTTTGTAGTCCAAACTCGCGGAGTCCCCAATAACACTTCATCCTTACTTTAGCTCCATTACCTATTAGAGACTAAAATAATTTCCGGAAAATACATTTTATTATATTCTTCCGGAAATTATATTGTCTAAAATGAACTTTTTCTGGAAATAGTTTTTCTGGAAATTAGAATCCGAAAAAATTCTAATATTTTCTGGGAAACTTATTACCAGAAAGACATTCCCTTATACTAAATTTGAAAAACAATTTAGATAAAATTAATGTCAATTTTATTTTTTTTTCGCATCTTTAGCTCCAATTTTTTGAGATTATTTTCCCCCATCCTTTTCGTGTCATTTTCTGCATTAAAATGAAATAATCTCCTTGTTATTTTTTAGATCTTTCAATAAATATTTAAATAAATGTTCAACAACAACAATAAATCAACACCTCTAAAACGCAAAAAATTAACTTTGAAGCCGAATGAATTAAAAGATGAAGAATTTCTGTCTCCTGTGAAGAGAAGAGCTAAAATGGTTAATCTTTTTCTATTCATTTTTGCGTAATTTCTTGGGTTTTAGGACTCTGTCTTCTCGAAATTTTGTTTGTAGGCTTTTAAGAACCGGCCAAAATTTGTAGCATTTTATTAAAATGGTGTGGTTTCTCTACTTTTTCCGGAAAAATCCGAAAAGACCGAAGTGACGAAAATCAATCCCCTATATGCTGTCGGAATGCCAAATAAATACAAACCAAATATTTGTTCAAAAACATTTTCTAGCTTAAACTTTGGGTCAGAGTTAAAAATAGATCTCAATTAATTCCAAAAAAATTTTTAGTCAACAAACACTTGTGAGGAATTCTCCCGTCAATCTGGTTCCACAGCAACAAGTTCTTCTACAAATAAATTTCTATTTCAACGCCCTCGAATTGATGAATCCTTCATTTCTCCATTAAAACAACAATGGAAAGGCTTCTTGTCTTCTTCTTCAAATTCTTCAACTGATGTCAACAAAAATTGGTTAAAAACGCCTTCACCAGCCCGAATGATGAAGCAATCTGTTATTTGTAAAAATATTGGAAATTTGTTGCTGATGACTCCAGGTTTGCTTTGTTTTTCTTTAAATTTTTTGGGAGTCATTTAGGAAGGGATCTCTTTATTTTAGAGACTTTCTCATTCATTACCTTTGAAAAATCCCTTGTTTTTGAAACCCTTGTTTAACTTATTTTCAACAGTTAAACTTAAGCTTGGAGTTATTAATTGAGGGTTAATTTGGGAGTTCATTTCAGGGATTAATCGTGTTAGCCAAACCCGATCCTGCATTTTCTCGACCAGGTCCACCCCTGTTCCATTTTCTCTTTAACAAATGTGGCCAGGAAGGAATAAGGTTTTAGTCCACTGAAGTTCTTGGATTAGTTCTTGTTTCCCTTCCTGTTTCTAAATTCTTTTTAAATACTAAATTTATCTTTTTAATTTTTTTAGAAAAAGAATATGATGAGGAAGAAGAAGAATTTGATGAAGACAACGAAAATGAAGAAGTAGACGATGATGAGGAAGGGGAAGAAAAATTGAAAGAAGAGAACAGCACTCTAAAAACAACTTCAAATTCAATCAAAAAATATCCAACAAAGAAAAGAACAACCACCAAAAAACAAAATGGAGGTAACTTTGTCAAATTAAATATGCGCCATCGTCGGTTTGCTCCAAGCAGCAAGTTTCAAATTAAAAAGAAGTGGAGAAGAAAATTTAAGAGTTAAAAATTAATTTTATGCTTTTTTATATAATTTTGCTTGTTTTTAACCAAATTTTATGCGTTTTGAATAAATAAAGTTAAATCACTCGTCTTTAAATTATCGCTTTTTCATTATATATTATCGAAAACTTAAAATTCAGATCGTCCTTAGAGAAAATATATCGGGTCAATTTTCACGTAACCAAGACTCAAGTAATCCTTTTGTTTCGCTGTCTCGCATTTTTAAGCAAGGTGGAATGTAGGAAGAAGAGAAAGAAAATGTTTGAGATAGTTAGATGCAGTGATGTAATATTAAAAATAAATGACATTTTGTCCCTTAACTTAGAGAAAATATAAAAGAGAAATAGTGTAGTTAGATAAAAAAATAATTATCAGTGTGGGTCGTTTCAGTACTAAATACTGAGTGTGAAAAACTACTGTATTTGAAAAATTCTAGGTAATAATTTCGTTGGAATTTGATGTTTTGGAAGGTGATCTATAGGGTATCCATATTTGAAAATGGAATTTGATCTTTTGGAAGGTGATCTATAGGGTATCCATATTTGAAAATGGAATTTGATGTTTTGGAAGGTGATCTATAGGGTATCCATATTTGAAAATGGAATTTGATGTTTTGGAAGGTGATCTATAGGGTATCCATATTTGAAAATGGAATTTGATGTTTGGAAGGTGATCTATAGGGTATCCATATTTGAAAATGGAATTTGATGTTTTGGAAGGTGATCTATAGGGTATCCATATTTGAAAATGGAATTTGATGTTTTGGGTGATCTATAGGGTATCCATATTTGAAAATGGAATTTGATCTTTTGGAAGGTGATCTATAGGGTATCCATATTTGAAAATGGAATTTGATGTTTTAGAAGGTGATCTATAGGGTTCCATATTTGAAAATTGAATTTGATGTTTTGGAAGGTGATCTATAGGGTATCCATATTTGAAAATGGAATTTGATGTTTTGGAAGGTGATCTATAGGGTATCCATATTTGAAAATGGAATTTGATGTTTTGGAAGGTGATCTATAGGGTATCCATATTTGAAAATGGAATTTGATCTTTTGGAAGGTGATCTATAGGGTATCCATATTTGAAAATGGAATTTGATCTTTTGGAAGGTGATCTATAGGGTATCCATATTTGAAAATGGAATTTGATCTTTTGGAAGGTGATCTATAGGGTATCCATATTTGAAAATGGAATTTGATCTTTTGGAAGGTGATCTATAGGGTATCCATATTTGAAAATGGAATTTGATCTTTTGGAAGGTGATCTATAGGGTATCCATATTTGAAAATGGAATTTGATCTTTTGGGAGATTTCTGAGATTTTTGGATTTTGCGGATCTGAGATTTGCGGATCAGAAATTTGCGGACTGCCAGTAGAGTATTTGACTTAGGAAATTTCAAAAAGCCTATGGCGTCAATTGGGATGAATTTGCCGGGGTCACCGAAAAAGAAAATTTGTAGTTTTTCTTTTCTTTACTCAAATATCGGTCCTCAAACTTTGGGTCCGCAAAAATGATTATATATTGATATTAATTTAGTAATTGTGATCCAAAAAGTTAAAGGTTATTGATTATAACTTATTTTCATCCATATTATTACCTAAAAATTTTCAAATACAGTAGTTTTTCACTCTCAGAATATAGCACTGAAACGACCCAAACACTTGATAATTATTTTTTATCTAACTACACTATTTCTTTTTTATATTTTCTCTAAATTAAGGGACAAAATGTCATTTCTTTTAATATTACATCACGGCATATTAACTATCTCAAACATTTTCTTTCTCTTCTTCCTACATTCCACCTTGCTTAAAAATGCGAGACAGCGAAACAAAAGGATTACTTGAGTCTTGGTAACTAGAAACTAGCCTCCTCGAACTTCCTGTTGGGTATTCAAGTAGAATCAGTCATATTTTTAAAGGTCTATTTGAATTTTAATGAAAAAACTTTACATAAATAACTTTACATAAATAAGTTATTTATGTAAGTTACCAACATTTATGTATGTAAGTTACCAACATTTATGTATGTAGGTCTACCAACATTTATGTATGTAGGTCTACCAACATTTATGTAAGTTAAATAAGTTACCAACTTTACATAAATAAGAAATAAAGACAGAACTGTGTAATTTTTGAGTATTTCTCACAAAAAAAAAATAAAATATAAGGTAATAAAAATCGAATTTTTATAATTATCAATATTATGCAATAATATATGGTGCTGAAACACAAACTCCAACCACGGTTCCAATCATCAAAAATGAAAAAATATATAGGCAGAGACGATCAACCACCATTGCCGCAAATTTCTACAGAAAAATGTGTAATGTTGAAAAAATATTTTTAGAATACCCAATTGCTAGATTGTTCGCCTTCTCGGTCTGCTTCTGTCATTCTTCGAGTGATTAACTTAAAAATTAAATAAAATTATTAGAAGCAATTATTAACGTGGAGTCAACCTTGACCTACACCCTGAAGACCTACAATTTTTAAAAGGGAATATCTTAGGATTTGGAGGAATTAAGGTAATATTGATGGAGGGGATAGAGAGCTTTATTCCCCCAGAGTTATGGTCCACAATCACAATACCGGACCATAGGTTCTAGAATATAGAACTGTTTATCCCTGTAAAGCTGAATACATCCACCTTAATCCCTCGATTATTCCCTCTCAAAAGTTGCAGGTCTTAAAGCCAAACAGGTCTTCAGTTTACCCCATTAAAAACAAATTATTCAAAAAAAATACCCTCAATTCTCTAGCAATTCTTTGTAATGTCAAAAGTAGGGCCTGATGTTCTCTATTTGAATCCACTCTGCTGCTTTCATTGTCTATAGTAGCTCCTCTTTGTAACAACAGGTTTTTTCTTCGACCACAATCACCATTTCCATAAAGCAATTGATGGACTCGATGATCAATTTCCAATGAAGCTCTTAAAATAAATTAATAAATTTTAATTTTTTAAATTAAATACTCAAACCTTGAGCCAGTTTCGTTGTCTTTAACATTCCGAATTAATGACTGACTTTGATTTTTTGGTCTAGAGCAGGGCAACAATGAAGGGAGTGTTTCCTAAATGGAAAAGGTTTTAGATGAATTACGATAACTTAAAAGCAAACCCAGCTAAGAATTATCCCGGGCCTTTCCATGCGCAACATCCACGGCAGCCAATAGAGAAGAAGAGTGCGAGCCTTAGAAATAAAATAAAAAAATCAAAACTTGAAAATTACTGTTTTGCCCATTTCATGTGTTTCTGGCGTTCGGTAATGCAAATTTAGAACCTGAAAATAAATTTTAAACAGATAAATTTTAAATAAATTTACATAAACAGTAAACACAGTAGATGCAGTAACTATCAACTAAAAGAATATAAAATATTTTTAAGAAATTTAAATAAAATTAAAAACCATGCAGGAAGAAAAGAAAAGGCCAAGTAGAGGAACTGCTTCAGATGTGGGAGGGGACATCTCTGATAGAATTGAGAGGAAAAAGCAGATGGACAGGAGGACAGTGATTTCTGGAAATGTTAAAAATAATTTAGTGAATTAAAAAAATTTTTTTAAAAACTGTAAAAAAATTTTTTAAGAGAAAAATTTGATTAAAAAAGGAAGCACGTCGAAGGGAATCCAACACTCGTCTTTAAAAGGTCAGTTAAGTCAACCCCTAAGCGTACAAGTAACTCACAATCAGTCAGAGAGACCCTTATTACAATTGAAAGGAATTAAGTCGAAGGGAACCGGATCTCCGTCTTGGAAAAGACAATGGCAAATAACACACTAAAAACCCCCAAAAAAATAATTTTCAGAACTAACGTAGAGTAATTTTTTCTCCAGCTTCTGGTGGAAGAGTAAAACCAAGAAGAGACATCATCGTTGTTAGAAGACACGGCATAATTAAATTAAATCCATAATAAAGAGTACGACGTCTCATATGTAAATAAAATGTTAAATCGGGATAAGGCTCTTTTGGACAACAATCATAAAATTTCTCGCTACGTGCCACTGTTGTCATAGGTAAAGCCCATTCTCCATTAGACAAATATTCGCTTGTATCGAATCCACCCTTAAATTTAAACAAAAATTTAAAAAATTAAAAAAAAAGTTAACCTTTGCAGGTTGTAAATCCAAATAAAATCCTGAATAAGTCCAGGAACCAAATTTAAAGAAACATCTTTGTTCGTCAAAAGGAAACCTTTGGAAATAAATTTGAAACATTTAAAAAATAATACCATTTAATTTCTATTTTACAGCTAATTTTGAATATTCCTGGTGGTACCCAACTAATATCACCATTGCTATAGACAATCATATTTGTTGGGTAAGTTGAATCAAAATTTGGATCAACAGAATTATACTTAAATAAATGATAAATTATTAAACTCGCTCTATAAGAGACTCTCTATATAAGAAACTCTATATTAGAGACTATAAGAGAGAAAAAACCCCTACCAAAAGAACATCAGGCTTCCAAATTTTGCCAGCCGGGAAGCGAACATCACTTAAAAAATTTCTTCTTAGAGTTATAAGTTAAGGAAAAAAAACCTGATATTTCCGTATTCATTAGGATCCCATCTCAATTTATAATCATTCCAAAGATAATCTAGCCAAGCATTAACATGTACAATCTTTAAATTAAAAATTTTTTAGTATGAAATTCATTGTATTTTTACCTGATTCTTTTCGTCCACATCAATTAATTGTTGAAGAGACACTTTTAAATGTACCGTTACTGGATGAGAATGATTTTCCACAGGGCGTTCCAAAACATTATAGTCGCGCAGGAGATCTTCATACCTATTAAAAGAAATTTTTTTTAATATTTTTTGGAAGGGGACTCGGAAAAATTGTCCTTAAGGAATAAAAATTAAATCACTACAACAAATAAAATAATTAAAAAAACTTACAATCTTCTTTCATGTGGACTAGCATGAACGGCCAAATATACAAAACAGAATAAAAAATAAAATAAATTAAATAAAAATAAAGTATGTTTCATAATGCATTGAAGCATTTTTAATAAAGAAGTCTACAAATTATTAACGAATCACATCTTTTATTCAAAAAATTTTTATAATCAAAAACAATTTAAAAAATTTTTGTTGAATTTTATAGAAGCGAAAAACAAATTTATTTTACAATTGTTTTTGAAAATTTTTTATTTTTTATTTCTAACACTTTTTGCTAAAAGATAATATCCGTGAAGAGAACGTATTGAGAACAACTGCCAAAACCTAAATTTCTCAAAAAAACACTCAAAATCCAAAAAAATCAAAAACAATTGTTGGGATAATTTTTTAAGTGAAACCGAGGACTTGCACTTTATGACTAAATTTTTTATTTTAAATGGGATAACAAAAAAATATTAATCCATAAAAAGTATAAAATAATTGACATTTTCCTTTAGTCGATTAAATGACAAATTAAGGCCAGTGGGCGTCCATTTCAAACAAAAAAGTTAGTTAGACCAGACCATTTTACAAGGCATATTTTTAATCCCTCTAAATTACTTTTAAAAACCAAAAAAAAATTGAGAGAGAAACAAAAAAAACTAATCTATCCCCAAAATTGAGTTAAATTTTGGAAAAGGAAAAATAAATTATATACCTAAGCATTTGCTTAAATTCTATTCGAGAAGAAAAAAATTAATTATCCTTCCTAGAAAATAAAATCGTTAATAAATTTATACGGATCAGGTATATAACGGGTTACCCAAAATTTGATCCGAAAAATTTTTTCAAGCCAAGATCAGAGACCTGAAACGCCAACCCAAAGAAAACTTTGAAGACTTGACCCTACTTTTTTCCTCAACTTGTATGACATCCCTGATATTGACCAGTCCCCACCAAACTTTCTAAAAAGGACACCCACTTGTTTAAAAAATTTATTTATGGATTACCAGAAAAACTCAAAATTTAATTTAAAACAAAATTTCAGTGAAAGACAAAGAGATCATTGAAAGGTTAATTTTTAAAAAATACTAGGCAATTGCTAATTAATCTGAAACCAATAAACAACACACAGAAAAGTGAATATATTTAAATTCTTTTTTGATGATTAGAATTCACTAAAATAATTTCTCTTCTTTTCTTCACACCGGCTTTTTTAAGTTTACTTGCTCTCCATTTAAAAAAAAAGTTTTAACCTTTAGTGCTTTCATTCCTCTTCCTTTTTCCCTTTTTATCAGCCAAATAAGGCAAATTATATTTCAATTTTTCCAAAATAGAATCATCGTGTTGCAAGTATTCACATTCCTCTAGCTAAAAAAATTTTCTTAAAATCCATAAAAAATTTCAAAAATTAAACCAATTTTGATTCAATTTGGAATAAATGTTCATCAAATATATTTGGTGCCATACGTCGTTGGCAATCAGCAAGTCTGAGGGCATATTCCAAATTACTGCCGCTGCAACCACGACTTCGAATTATCTTTAAATTTTTTTAAATTTTAAATAAAGTTAAAAATTGTCAACTAAAAATAAAAACCTGTTTGACTATTACACTGATGTCACAAGGACCAGAATTGTAAATATTATCTCGACTAATTGGAGAAATATAGACATTCAGCGAGAAAGGCTCAGAACCATTAATTGGGTAGAATTCAACTATTTGTAACTAAAGAATTAAAATTGAAACTTTAAAATTGAAAGGATAACAAAAATTAAACCTCATAACCAGCTCGCTCTCTCATGTCCAAATATTCAATAGTTTGTTGTACACGCTCTTCAGGGATTTTATAAGCAATTCCCCAGCAAGAACCTTCAGTATCTGGAACCAGGCTTACAACTCGACCAGGCTATAAAATTTTAAAAAGTTGGGTTACTATTAAAATAAAATTACACTATCAGGAGTGCCACGATGATCAGGACTCAGCTGCCAAAAGCGACGGGAATAGCCCATTACAACACCTGAAGAAAAAATTTAAATTTAAAATTCAACGAAAGCCTACCCGTCCCTCTAATTAAAAAACAATTTTTAAAACTAACCAGGGATTGCCAGTTCATAGGAAAAATTTGGATTCCAAAGAAGAGAGCCATAACCAAAGACGAACATAATTTGTTTATTGTTCTCGTAGTTAGTAGAAAATAATTTTAAAAAATGTTGCAGCGGCCGAATTAATTATACGGCTTTGTCAAATATTTACACAAAACCTGAAACCAAAATTAAAAGAAATTAATTAAAGATCATTAAAAATATAGAAATATACGATAAAATAAATCGGTAAAAAACGCGTTTAAATATCAAATAGATAAGCAAAAATTGTGCATTTAAAAAAATAAACAATAAAATCAAAACCAAGTTAATGAAAATATTCAGAAAAGTAAGGATCGCGCAAATTGAAAAAGACAAAAAATACTCGCAGTATTTCACCCTCATTAAAAAATAATTTTAAAAAAATATTTAATAATCAGAGTAGGAGTATACTGCAAATTTATTTTTAATATCAGAAGCAAGAATTGAAGCAATCATTTGAGGTGACGCCATTGCTCCATAACCTTTATCGCCACACATAAGTTCTTTTTCGATTGGCGGAATTTCCTATAAAACGAGGATTTAATTTTTAAAAATTCTAAGGTAAATAAGGAGAGGAAATTCAAAAAATTACCCTATAAAGTAAAAGCTCCTTCAATGTCTTCAAATGTTGATATGTTAGCGGATTTTCCCACATTGCAGTATTCCTTAAAATTAAAAAAAAATTAACATTTTTAAAAAATAAAATAAACATTGCTGGTGCAAAATACAAAAGCTTCTTCTGATCCCAAGCACGAATTAAAGAAGTTACTAAATTATCACTAAAGCCATTAGCAATTTTTGCAAGTGTATTAGCATCCAAAGGAGCAATAACTAGTGAATCTGCCCATTTACGAAGCTCTGTAAAAATAATAATAAGGCAGCAATTCAGAAGTCTATAAATACCAATATGCAAGACGGGATCTCCACGTTTCTTCCACATGTTCCATTCATCTCGATCTTCATATACAGTTACATCACCCATCTCCTTCGGGTCAAAGAAATTGAGAGCACTCTGAGTTGTTACAACCTTTAAGCTCAATTTTAAACGAAAAAATCAAAACTCTAAAAAACCTTTACAACAAGCTTATTAGGCGGTGATTGACGTTTAAGTTCTTGTATAAGTTCATTTGTTTTAATAGCAGCAACACTTCCCGTAACAGCCAAAATTATATGATATTTACCTCCAAGACGTGTAATTCTATGGCCACTATCAAAAGCTGGACGTTGTTGAAATGGTATAGACAGAAGCGGGACAGAATGTGAAGGCTTAAACAAGCAAAAATAAAAATTAAGAATCCGCCCCGAACACAAGAATAAACCCGACCCAAAAAATAGACATCAATATCCCCCAAAATAATCTCAAAAACAAAAAAAAATAAACCCGAGCTCCTCCATTTGCTTCACTCGCAACAATTTCTAAATTAATTTCTGCTCTCAAAGGTTGTTCATTTAAAGCAGAGTCATCTTTATCCTCATTATCGCTTTCCATCTCCACTTTTCCACGTTTTTCAGGCGGAGAATTGTTTGTTTCTGATGGGGAGGTATTCATCTTTAGCCTTTAAAAAATACTAAAAATAAATTAGAAAAGTAAACATTATAGAGCAAAATTTAGAAAAAATTTATTTTAAGAGAGTCAAGTAAATATTTTAGAAAAATGCTAAAATTAGCTATTTTAATAAATTAAGCAACAAAAATTAAATAAAAAAATTTATTTAAAAAAAATTTCGAGAAAATTATGAAAAAACAAAAATTAAAGTCAAAAAGAAATAGCGTACAAAAAAAGATAAAATGCCGATAGGCTTGGGATAAATAAAATGGTAAGGAAAAACACAAGCAATCGCGCAACCCAAACAATGAAAGGATAAAATAAAATTTTAAAAAATTAAAAATATTTTTCAAAAAACACAGAATAATTTTTATTTTGTATTTACCAACTGCTTTTATTTCCTCTCTCTAACAATAAATAAAATTATTTGCCAGACTGACACAGCTGTGTATTTTAAAAAAAGCAATGATGCAATAAACATGTGAAAATAATCACACATATAATATAAGGGTTAAGATTAAATAAATCAAATGATAAAATAAATATTTTATACATTGGACCTTATACTCAAGTGATTTTTAATTTTTTAATTTTGGCTAAAAAAGAGGATTACTTCAAGGGGATTTAATTTAATAATTCTCCTCCCTTTCCCCCAAACAAAAATTTAAAAAATTAAAAAATAATAATAGAAATATTTCCTTATGTTTCCTCTTATATTTGCCCAATTCTCTTAAAAAAGCCTCCCAATAATTACTAATTCCACCTTCTTTTTTGTACACCTTCCCTTCTCTTTCCACGTTTTTTATTCCTTTAAATAGGTTTATTCATTTAATATGCTTTTTTACGTGATGTAATTATTTTCTTTCCTTACGCCTTTTAATGATGCAATAAAAATGTTCTTTTACGTGTTTATTTTTTGATGGAAATGTGGTGGAACAAGGAAGTGTAAAGGAAAGAAAATAAACATAAAAATAACTCTAGTAAAAAATGACTGGTTGGGGAAAGCATGGAAGGGGTAATTTTAAATTAAAAAAACTTTGCTAGAGGTTATATGTTCAATTTTTTACATTTCATTTTTCTTTATTGTCCCGTTCTAAATACAAAACAAATACCATCGGCAACATCTCCTGCACAAAACTTTTCTGATCTTACAATATATTCCAACATTCTTGGGGCACAAACAACGTGAAAGAGAATGTTAGGTCGTTGATGTCCACTAGTAGATGTTAACATTCGTTTTTCGACTCTTTCCAAAATTGTCTGAATAAAAAATAAAAAAAATTTCCAAGTAGATACTTGTGGTTTCCATCCCATCAACCCCTTTTTTCCTTATAAAATGGTCAATATTTTCATTTTTATTATACATATGCTCGGTCGTTTAGACATAAAAATACTGATTCAAACCATGCAATAAAGAAAGAAAAGGAGCGGGACGTATGGGATGGAAACTACACAAATAATAAAAAATTTTAGATTAAATAACCTCTTTTGCTAAATTCATTTTCATCGTAGAAACCTAGAAAAAAATAAACAAATAAATAAAACATAAAAACAAAATTTAACCTCTCCCAAAATCGCTGCCAGTTCTTTATCGTTACATTTTCCCTCATCCCTCTTCTTTGTATGAAATGCCAATTCATCAACAGAAGAAGATATTCCACTATGTAAATAAGGTTTTGTGATTGTCTTTACACCATATGATTTAAGTAAAGCAGTTGTTTTAGTATACGGACAGCGAAGACAACAATTTTGAATAGGTGCTGGTTGTGGAGGCGGGGGAAGTGGTTGAGGAGATGGAAGAGGGAAGGGAGGACATTGAAGTTGCTGAAACAAAAAAAAATTTTCAGTGTATTTCTATAAATCTCCCTTTAAAATAAAACATTCGTTAAATCCCCGTTAAACATTTTTCAAAAATAATCCTCTTACCGTCCAAATTAAAAAAATGAAAGTATTATACCTGTGGATATGGCCATTGTTGTGAAATTGGTTGAGGTGAAGGCTGGTAGATGGTTGCTGGAAGCATTTGCTGTAATGGGGGCGGTCGTTGTTGATACACTGGAAGTGGTGTTGGGTAGATTATTGGAGACATTGGTTTTGGAAGTGGAACATCGATAGGCGTAGTTGGTCGAGCATAACCAGGGACAATATAATTGTCATCCCGTTGAAATTGCGGATTAGTACGCTGTTTTCCCGTTGTTTTCGTTCGTTCATCCCCACCACTTTTGTTTTCAGCCTCATTATCTTCTATTTTCTCAAATGGATCTTTCACTTTTTCATGCGTAGTTTGTTCTTCTTTTTCTTCCGGATTGTGAACAGATCTTTCTTTGGCCGGTATAGGATTTTGATATGGATTTGCTGAAATTTTAATGATTATAAAAATTTAAAAAATTAGTTTTACAATTATAATAGGGGGACACTGACTGTCTTCCATAACCGTATCCATAACTAAGACCCGGTTGTGTTGCATAAGGGGATGGCTGTGGGAGTTGATATGTATTTGATTGGGGTACTGGCTGAGGTGCTAATGGAATAGGAATTGGTCTAGTTGAATAAGATGGAGGCACAATTTGTTGTTGATTTGGAGCATAAGGAACTTGAGGTGAAGGAAGATAGGTTTGATATTGGGTTTGTGCGGGTTGTGGCAGAAAAGGTTGATATGTAGTTGGCGGTGATGGACAATTTGGCGTTGGCAATCTTGGTGGAGGTAGAGGGCAAGGAGATGGAGGAGTAGGAGGAGGACAAGGTGACGGGCATGGTAGTTGAAGAAGTGGTGGTGGTGGGGGTGCAGGAGGAAGAGAAGGAAGAGGAGGAGGACAAGGCGTTGGACACGGAAGTTGTGGGAGTGGTGGCGGAGGTGCTGGCGGATGAGGAGAAGGACAAGGCATCGGGCATGGAAGTTGTGGAAGCGGTGGTGGAGGTGCAGGAGGAAGAGGTGGAGGTATTAAAGGCGGTGGGCAAGGTGGTGTTGGCAAACAAGTTGAAGGTAATGGGCCGCATAATGTAGCTGAGGCTATAATAATGCTGTTGTGTCCAATAAATGATGGAAAGAGCCAAGGAGGAGGCATAAGCATAATAAGGAATAAATGCCGTAAATTTAGATTCATTTTATTTTTAGGATGTGTTAAAATTAAGTGGAGGTTTCCAAAAAGAAGAATAAAAATAATTGTGGATGTAAATGGGCGGACAGATTTTAATGTAATGAAAATGAATGAAAAATAAATAGCTATTTATGTTAGGATAGCATAGAATTTGAAGGTTCGTTTCGGATTTGATGGCAGAGAATTTTTTAAAAGGATGGCCTTGGCGCGAGAGGAAAACAAGGGAGAGGAGAAACGTCCTCTTTCATGGATGAAAATCACTGATGGATGGAGGATGCGCACCGTCGCTCCTCGCAACATGGATAGTTAAAGCAAAGATGTGGTATCGGTTAGATTAAGAGCACAATTTTTAACTTGAAATATATTTAGACGGGCCCTTCCCCTTCAGTTTATTTGTCAGCTATTTATTTGGGATGATCCCACGGCTATTTACTTTTTTGTTATAAAATGAAAAAGTAATACCTTTTGAAAGTTTTTTCCCTTCTTCATCGTTTGTTATCCTTTAATTGCGCCATTAGCTTTCAAATAATATAAACTCTGCATCATTGCGTTGAGATGACATTTTTCAAATAATTTTACAAAAAGGCTCCATTGTTCGCCGTCTTTATAATTGCAGAATTTGTGATATATTCCTGTCATCTTAAAATTTAAAAATTTATCCAAACCCTCTCTAATAAGAAAAATAAACCTTTCGATTCTTGTACAAATTTGCAAAAATTTAAATCCAATTTTACATAACAAATTTATTTTTAGTTATTACTCCAAGAATTTTTAAATAAATGAAGGAATCAACAATTTTATTTAAATTAAATATATTTAGAAAACACAAAAATATATGTAATTGATGATTTAAATTATAAGGATTGCAAGATGTTTAATCCAAGAAATTATTAAAAAATCATCTCTAAAATCAACTCTTCCTTCACTGCACATTAATCAAAAATAATTTTTTTACATCTCGAAATCCACTTTTAAGTATAAAAAGAAAAAATAGAGAGACTTGAGGAAATCCAATAACACGAAAAAAAAAGAAAATTATAATAGAACGAAGGAAAAATAAAACAAAAAATATTTTTAAATGAAGACACAATTCATTTTAAGCAAAACAAAATAATTTAAAACCAAACAATAATAGTCAAAAAATGTGCGGTATTTTTTTTTGGTTGGGAGAGAGAGAACAAATGAATTAAAAAAATATTCTTAAGAAAAAAAAACTAATTTTAAATGATAGAGAAAAACAAAACCCCCCAAAAAATAGGCAAAGGTGGCAGCAAATCCCCCCAATTATATTTTTTATAATTTTATTACGAGAAAAAGTGAACCTTTTTTCTTTTAATTATATATCCTTCGTCTTTCATTTAAAGCTCATCATGCTCCTCTTCCACCTTCTTTTCCTCCTCCTCATCTTTCTCTTCTTCCTCATCACCATCCTTATCTTCATCCTTCTTTTTAGATTCCTCTTCCTCTTTACGTTTCTTTTCTTCCTCTCTAAAAATTGAAAAAAATTACTCTAAAGTTTAATTAAAAAACATACTCAAACTTCTTGCGTTCTTCCTCATCTGCAGCCTCCTTTTGTTTCTTTTCAGCATCGCGCAATGGTTCAAATGTTTCCTTCGCATGAGCCTTTGCTTCATCAATGCTGTCCGTCACAATAATATTGTCGAAGATGGTACCAGATTTAACCTAAAAAAGTCAAAATTATTTAACCATACTTAAAAATTAAACAAAACCTGCCAGATGTCAATACCAACAGAGCCCCAATCTTCACGCATATAGAGTTCATCATCGACCTTGTAATCAGGGTTGTCAATTTCCTAAAATTAATTCGACATGTAAAAATTAAAAAGAATAAATTGAATACCGGATGAATCCATTTGCCTTTGTAGTTTGGATTCTTAATCTGCTTGGGTTTCCATTCTCCTTTGTAATTTGGATTATCAATTTTTGGTGGCTCCCATTCTCCGTCCATATCTTTAAAAATTGATAATAAAAAATTTAAAAATCAAAATTTTGATTACCATCATCCCAGTCCTCTGGCTTTTTCGCATCGGGATCAGGAATGGTCTGAAAATATAAAATTATATAAAAACTCAAGAAACGGAATGAAAGACTCACCTCAGGCTTATCCCAATCTTCGGGTTTCTTATCTTCAGGATCATCAATGTATTCACTTAAAAGAAAAAATCATATAAGATCAACACAAAAAACATACGTCTCATCCCAATCCTCAGGCTTCTTTGCGTCAGGGTCCTTAATTTTCTTTTCCGGCAACAACTCCCAATCAGCTTCAAGTTCTCCACTCTCTGCCTTCTCTCCATCAATTTGGACTTCATAGGTGTTGTCTGGATTGAGAATAAGCGTGTACAAGTGAGTAAGAACATCATCCTAAATGAAAAACAAATTTATTTCTTCAATAATAAATAAAGTTACTTTGCATCTAATATCCTTTTTAATGAGCTGGTTCTTGTCCTTATAATTAATGATGACATGAACTTTCTTCGTTCCAGGTCCGCAAATGTCAGGGCCAAACATAAGGTGGTAAGGTGTTTCTCCATGGAAATCCTCTTGATTAATTGTTGAGGCCATGAGCTAAATTGATTCATTTTAAATGACTAAATAGAGATTTCATACTTTAAGATAACCGCCACCACAGTCAATCTCCTGTTCATGTTTGATGCTGAACTGGATTACCAACGTCTTTCCTTTGTTGCTAAACTTCTTTGGGAATTTGGCAGAAATACTATAGAAGCGAGCATCCTAAAAATAACCATGTAGAAAGAACAATATTTAAAGCATACTTGAGAAGTTTTAAGGCCTTGATCGCGTTCCTTGTCACCGAAAAATTTTCCAGAAGAAAGCTCAAATTTCCCGTAGTCGCTCTTATGCTTAGATTGGATCCATCGATCAGTCCAAGACTCATCTAAAATTACAAAATTATTTTGGATAAATAGCACGAAGTCAGCCAGCACCCGATTACTTCCTGGGAAGCATCAAATCAAAGAAGCACTTCTTTGCTAATTTCCTATAGGGACCAGTAAACTCGAACCACACCAAATAAAAAAACAAAAAACCTGAAAATTCCTCCTTGAAGAAAACTTCCCCAAAAGCTCCAAAAATTGGCCAACAAGCTATCAGCACAGATAGAAAACAAAACCTGCTCACCATTTTTACTGTTGAATACAAACAACGATTTTTTAAAATTTAAAGTCTTTTAAATCTAAAAAATTAAAAATAAATTAATGATTATATTAGCGGCTTTAAAGGATATAATGTAATTTTTTAAGCACTGTCAGTGGTGTGTAAAGCAATAACTGGAGCCACGTATAGTAACAACCAATCGGGCAAGGACACACCACACCACCACCATCACAGACTTTATTTTCTATTCTCGCTAACTAGTGAACAAAAATATAATAGATAAAAAGTCTGCAAACATTATAAAGAATTAGAGTACAAACCGCGGAGAGAAAATTAGAGACAAATAAAAATGAAATAATGAAAAGAAATATGAGAGCGCAAAAGAAAAGGGAGGAAAATTTTGTAAAAATAAGGGGGCCACACTTCTCCTAAATATTTTTGACGGTCTCGATTTTATCGATCACACAACCTTTTTTTATCTGATTTAGTACATTAGCCGCCGACCTTCACCCAAATTTGTAAAAAAATAAAAATGCAAAGCTGACAAAATATTGACGAGGAAAAGTCTTTCTAGAATTTTCCTTTTGTAAATAGCCTTTTAAATAGACAAAGCTGTTTTTTAAAAACAAAGTGTTTTTATAGGATTTTTGCTGCTTTAATTATAGGTCCGGAAAATAGTAATAATTCGGCTCACTTATCTGCCAATTCCATATTTTGCCAATAAGGCCAAAATCCACGTTTTGCCAATAAGACCGTGTTGGCAAAATGTGGTTTTTAGCCTTATTGGCAGAATATGGATTTGGCATAATATGGAACGTGCCTTTTCAGGTTTGATTTTAGCCTGAAATAATTTTGTTTTTAGTAGTAAAAATCGGTAAATTTTGCATAACGGCATCAATGAAAATCATGAAAAATCTATTATAAAAATTAGGAAAATTAAAGAAAAGATAAATAAAAAAGTACATTGGGGCAGTGCCACCAATACTTACTAAATTAAAAATTAATTTAAAAAGATCTTTTTTAAATTTATATGTAGCTGGAATGGAAAGATTAATTTTGAGATTATTTGGAAACGTATAAAAAAGCAGATATAAAAAATTATTAGTTTAAAAAATATTAAATTATGAATTAAGGCACAACCAAGTTTTAAGAAAGTTGCCAACTAGCACCAAAAATTTTTTTCATTTTGAAATCTGAAATTGCGTCAAAGCTTGTAATGGAGGTTGACGTCTCTCCTTATAATATTAATTAATTAAAAAATAATTTTTTTGAGATATACTAACCGAAGCGCGTCGAACAATTCCATGTGTATTAGTAACCTTTGCTGGAGCGTTGATTAAAGGTTGTTTTTGTGGAGCAGCCATTCTCCATTCAACAACATTTGGTTTTGTATTTTCTTTTCGACGATACTATTAAAATTAATTGAAAATTAGTTTAAAACTAAAAAAGAAAAAATACTTTTGTATTGGCAATATAAGCTGATTTAACTGTTAATATAACAGCATTCAACAAATTTTTGGCATTTTGAATGAGTGAAAATGCTGCTTCAAGTCCGCTCACACGTAGCTCATCTCCAACAACTTGAACATCTGCTTTTACCTTTAAAGTACAAATCAGGGATGAAACGGGATATTACCAAATTCCGGAAAAGTTTTTACAATTTGTAAAATATTTTATTAAATTCCGGAAAAGTTTTTACAATTTGTAAAATATTTTATTAAATTACGGAAAAGTTTTTACAATTTGTAAAATAATATTTTATTAAATTCCGGAAAAGTTTTTACAATTTGTAAAATATTTTATTAAATTCCGGAAAAGTTTTTACAATTTGTAAAATATATTATTAAATTCCGGAAAAGTTTTTACAATTTGTAAAATATTTTATTAAATTCCGGAAAAGTTTTTACAATTTGTAAAATATATTATTAAATTCCGGAAAAGTTTTTACAATTTGTAAAACATATTATTAAATTCCGGAAAAGTTTTTACAATTTATAAAATATTTTATTCAATTCCGGAAAAGTTTTATTAAATTCCGGAAAAGTTTTATTAAATTCCGGAAAAGTTTTTACAATTTGTAAAATATTTTGTTAAATTCCGGAAAAGTTTTATTAAATTCCGGAAAAGTTTTTACAATTTGTAAAATATTTTATTAAATTCCGGAAAAGTTTTATTAAATTCCGGAAAAGTTTTTACAATTTGTAAAATATTTTGTTAAATTCCGGAAAAGTTTTATTAAATTCCGGAAAAGTTTTTACAATTTGTAAAATAGAAAATGGAGCTATAAAAATTGGTGCATATAACACAAGAGTACCAAAAAGTACTTAAAAAGAAACCTTGCTTGTAACGTTTAATTGATGACAAAATAAAGTTATTCTTTCCAAGTAAGCAAATAAATCCTTCTTTGTATTGCTTTCTACTGATTCGCTTCCAATTTGACGAGCAAACCCATTCAATTTTGCACCATATTCAGAAATTTCCTGCGCAGCTTTGATAACATCCATTGTTGTTTTATAAGGACCTCGACCTCTAAAAATGAGAAAAAATAAAAATAGGGATCCTTCCACAAGGTTCCAGATCTAGAGATCCCAGTTGGTGGCATTGGATGTCAACTCCAATACTTGGGCGGATAAAGAATTCGTAAGGATTAAGAAGGGTTGTTGTTGACCTTGTGGATTTATCTCTCAAATAAAATACTTTGTAAAATCAGTCATATTCATCATTATTTGACACATCTTTTTAGCTAACGCAATTATATCATTTCCTGTTTCATCCCATTTGCCTACTTCATATTCAAACTTTCTTTGAGTTATCTAAAAATTTCTAAAATCTTAAACCAAAGAAAAAAATTTTTTAACCTTAAAAACATCAATTTGTTTTTGAATTTCACGCTTTGATTCTTCCGGAAGTTGTCGCATAATTTGTTGCTGATTTTGCATTTCTGAAGCCGAAGATTGACTACAAGCTTCATCAGATGGCAAACCATCTATATAACAAAAAATAAAAAATTTTAAAATTTTTTAATCTAAAACCTTCTTCATATTCATTATCAGAATCTACATCTTCTGGATTTCTGTTCATTAGTAAGGCATGACGAATATCAGTTACAGCGTCATAGACTAGCTGGCATGCATCAATCATTTCATCCACCTCTCGTTTTGTTTCCATCTCTGTTTGATTCCCATCATCGCCATCCTTCAATGTTCTTTCAACTTCGGTTAATGCAGAGACAATTTGTTCGGCACGTTTTTTAAAGTGTGGAAGAACATCTGAAAATTTTTTTGTTAACACTAGCTATCAGAGAAATTATAAAATAATTATAAAAAACTAACTATCTCGAAGACATAAAGTTGCACGCTTAACATTTTCACTATAAGAATCACTAGGTACTTGACCAATCTCATTTAACACCATATCGCAAACTCGAACTGAACGTCCTCGAATATAACCAGCATTTCGATCCAACATTTCACTGTTATGTTCAACAATTGCCTAGAAAGAAGATTTATAATAATACAAAAAATAATATAAACTTGAATTCCTTGTTGACAATCTTCGCTAATATGAGCCTCACTAACAGCTAAAAAGTCATCAAAAGAGATGAGAGAATCAACTGCCATTGTAAGCATTTTAACACGATCAAACCAAACATGTTCGAATGTGGACATATTTTCCTTAAATAAAAAGAAAATTTTTCAAAATTTTTCGATACCTTAAGCACTTCACTGTGTGGATCTTCACATAGTAAAAAGGCCGCATTGACAACCTTTCAATAAAATTATAAAATCCATCAAAAATAAAAACCTGCGGTGCAATTTTCTCACAAAGAAGAGTCGCATATCGAAGAACTCTAACCCCATCAATATCATTGGAAACATTAGCAACAAGACGTGCAACCTTTAAATTATCAATAAGAAATTCTAAAATATTTCCCAAAAGTTTTACCGCAACGACATTGTTCGCCTGTGTTTGAAAAAGTGTTGCTGCCCGTTCAGTGTTTGGAAAATCACCATTTGACGCATTTTCAATCAATTGCAACAAAGGTGTTCGAACATCCACAAAAACGTCACTAACATGGTCAACAATTGTTCGACGCAAATGTCGACGTAAATCACGTATTTTGTGGGCTAAAAATACTTTGCACAAGTCGAGGTCCTCAGAGGGTTCCACTGACCCCACCTTTGTTAAAATCAAAATCTTATACAAAAATTTTCAGGCTTACATTTCGTTCATATTCCTTCAAAAGATCTTGCAAAGCTTGCCGTAAATTGTTCACACCAGAAATAATTTGATCATGACGCATAGGTTTTGTGGTTTTCATATCAGCGATTAAGCCAGAACTACTCGCAATACGTTCAAGCAATTCTTCCAATTGAGGACGATGTCGATGGGATTGATATTCAGAGGGATCCATATAAACGCGTCGCTGTTAATTTTATTGATTTTAGAAAATATTCCTAAACAAAGTTAACCTGGAATTTTTCAAAGTTCAAAGCAAGCTCGTTAAGCTTTCCATGTTGAGAAAAAGCTAACTCATCATGCGGGCGGTCACCTTGAACAGCATCACAGAAGCAGACCAATGCCCGATTAAGTTCATCCTCCGCATAGTTTTGATTAAGTTTGAGCCCGTCCAGGCCTGGATGTTGAAGAAACGCCTTAAAAATTTTAAATCTTAGAAAGCTAAAAAGCTATAAAAAAGAAAAAACCTTAGAAGAAGCAATCATTATAGGGGTAGTTATTTTTAACATTGCAATAGCAGCTTGTAAATCATCCTGAGCAGCCGAATCTCGCAAATCACGGACACGTCTTCTTGTCATCTCCATTAGTTCGTGTAATTCCAAATCCAAATTTTGGGAAGTTTTAAGCAGCTCAGATTTTGATTGTGCATTCTTCAAGGCATTAAAATTTTGTCTGACTTTATCCGCTTGTTTTAGCAAAATATCTACATCAATCTATAAATTTTGTCTTTATTTGATGAAATAAAGAAAACCAACCATATCAGTAATAATAAGTAAACGTGCAACAGCTAGCAGAGTAGCACGACTCGCCTCAACTGTTTGTGAGCGCAGATCTGGGTTTTCTGCATCAGCAATGAAGGGGTCGCCGATTATAAGAAGATTATCGCCTGTTTTGGATGAAAAATATTACAAAAAAAGGACAAAAATGTGATAATAATTGGTTTGTTAATGAAAATGGAAGAAAAAATGGTCAGAAACTGGATGGGGGCCAAACTAAACTATTACCTGAGCCAAACTATTACCGAAAAAATGTTAACTTAGGTCTTCTAATGTAAGTAATAATTTCTAAAGATAAACAAACCGGCAAGTGCAACATCATTTAACGCGTCATTCAGCTGAGCAAATATTTTTTCTGCACCTGGAAATTGAGTCTTTATTTGCACTGTCTGCTGCCCAGTAATGATGAAATTATCAAGGCGTTCTTTAAGCCGCTTCATGACTTCTTTTCCATCACGGGTTGCTCCACTAAGAGGTTGCATATTGGCATGTAGAGATGTTATCTGAATAATTTATTTGATTGAATTAAAAAAAATTACCAAGTGAATTAGTGGAGAAATTAGTCGTTCAACTGTTTTTGTTTTCACATCGTCTATATTAAAGTTTAGAGAATATGCCGATTCTGCCATAGCTGTATAGTAGAAGCAGATTAATTGAATTTTTGTGATCAAGAAAAAAGCTAAAAAAATTGTCAAGTCAGCTAAGTAAAAAAAGCTTCAAGGTTCCAACATAAAACCTTCAAAACGATTTAACACAATCGTCCTCTTAAGAATAATAAATTCGTTAATAACGAAAAAAGCCCAAAGAAATTTAACACAACTTTTTTTATAAAATGTTTATGCTTGTGAATATGGGGAAAAATGACCGAATGACCAAGACTAGTTACTAAAAATAGCAGATTATTTTAAGGGGCAGTGAGTTATGTGACTGACTAAAAATTGTAGTGGGATTTGGATAACATCTCATGTTTTTCTATATTAACATTAGAGTTAGGATTTGAAAAGAATGAACAGCAGCAACAGAAAAAGAGGGAGAATTCAATGAAAGGGTTTACAATTAGATTAATTATGAAATGAATTAATTAAAGAAAAAATGGGGAGAATAAACAATTATTATAATAAATTTCTTCAGATTTTTAATCTTATTTTAATATATTATTTAATAATCGGCAAAACTATTTCGTGCAAATGAAGTAGAACGAAGAACAGCAGCACTCGCTGATGTGGCCAAACCAACTAGAATTTTTTAAATAAATTTTTCAAGATTTTCTAATGTTTACCAGATGCTGGAGCAATTGATGCTGAGGAACGATTCTTTGCACGAAGCTTGCTCAACGAGTTTTCTGCCAAATCTGCTCTCTCTTCTGCTTCATCCATTTGTGCTTGTAATTGGCGGTATTTGCCAAGATTTGTTGCAGCTACTTCCTCCTGTTATAAGAAAAGAGATTTCAGTACAATTTTGGATTGTCATTCAGGGTAACTTACTGCTTCTTCTACTTGTCGTTTGTAAACTTTGAGTTTTCCTTGGAGTTTGTCAATAAGGTCGGTCAATCGTTCACTATTTTTCTTGTCTTCTTCAACCTGGAAGTCGAGTTCCTTTACACGACGTTCTGCTTTCCTGTAGTTCTTATCAGTTTCTTGGTGACGTCGCTGGAGAGAAAAATTTTCTATTGAAAAATTTGGACAATTTTCCTTACTTGTTCGCCATCTAATTCTTGCTCAAGTGCCCGGATGCGTTCTTCCAATTTGGCAATTATCTTCTTACCGCCTTTAAGTGCGGCTGCTTCTGCTTCATCAAGACGAACTTGCATCTCCTTGATTTGGAGTTCAAGTCCCTTACGCAATCGGTCAACATGTTGTGAGTGTTCTTGTTCCTGGCGCAATTCTTCGGCAAGTCTGGCAGCATCAGCAGATCTAAATAAATTTTTTGTGTATTTTTAACCAAATTTAAAACATACGCCTTCTTAGAAAGTTCATCAGCGTTTTTAAGTTCGGTAAGTGTCTCATCCAATTCCGCCTTAATTAAAAGGTAAAAGATGGACGTCTAAAAACAAAATTTACATGTAATGCTTGAAGTTCACCCTCCAATTTGCGTTTGTAACCATTCAAACTATTAACTTGGTTGGAAAGGTCGTTAACGGCTTCGCGAAGTTCAATCTGATATACACAAATTTATAATAAACAGTAAACAATATATTTACCAAATCAGCCTCAGCTTGGCGACGAGCGCGTTCAGCCTGTTCTGCTTGGTGCATGAGCTCATCCTTCTCACTTTGGAGAATTTGGTTACGCTTCTCGCTATTGAAAAGCTGTTCACGCCTTAATTATAAAATAATAAAAATCAAATGTTAAAAGCAAAATTACAATTCATCTCTCTGGCGCTGCTCATCTTCAACTTGGAGTTGTAATTCGCGAATTTGGTCTTGATGCTTCTTGATGGTTTTCTGTGCGTCAGCATAAGCCTTATTTGCGTGGTCGAGAGCAATCTCCAATTCATTGATATCAGATTCAAGCTTCTTTTTTATACGCAAAGCTTCTTGTTTACCGCGGCTCTCAGCTTCAAGCGTAGCTTGCATACTTTCAAGTGCACGTTGATGGTTTTTGCGAGTATTTTCGAATTCTTCCTCTTTCTCCTGGATGCGCTTCTCGATTTCAGAGCGGATTTGCGACACTTCAACTTGAGCTCGCAACACTTTACTTTCTTCCGCTTCGAGAGCAGCTTCTGCTTCGTCCAACGCGTGTTGAATCTCTTCCTTCTCAACCTCAAGGCGGCGAACAATCTAGGAAGACAAAGGAAATTTTCGAATTTACTAATTTATACCTTCTGCAATTCATGCACGGAACGACCACCCTCGCCTAACTGATCGGTCAAATCCTTGATTTCTTGGGCGAGAGCTTTGTTTTCACGCCTGGTGCCGTCCAATGTTTCAGCCAATTCATCTTGAATTGTCTTTGCCTTGAACAAATCTGTTGCAAGATTGCGTGCATCCCGCTGGCTAGCATCAAGTTCTGCGGCCATATCATCACACTTTCTACGCCAATCGTCAATAATCTTGTCAAATCCTTTCTGCTTCTTTTCCAAAGCAGCAGCATAAGCAGCAGCGCGTTCCACATCTACTTGAGCATCATCGAGATCTCCCATGAGTTTGTGGCGAGTCTTCTCCAGAGATTGAATCTGGAAAATAGGATTTCATATAGAAACACAAGATATAAAACGAATGCCTTTGTGTTAGCTGCTTCATTGGCATCAGTAAGTTCCTGGAGTCTCTTCTGTAATGTGCGTTTCGCCTCCTACAAAATTTTTTAATTAATAAAACCACTTAAAAATGATTTCTCTTACTTCAATCTCTTCCAGTTTAACCAAGCCTTCGCCCTCGAAGCGAGCCTTCCACTGTTGAATTTCAGCATTCAACTTGCTGATTTGACGAAGGCATTCTGCCTTTCCTTCCTGCTCATCATCAAGTTGCTCACGCAACGAGTCATTTTCGTGCTGGACATTCTTAAGTTGTCCACTTAATGTCTGACGTTCACGACTTTCCTCATCAGCAGTTCGTTTAGCTTCTTCAAGCTGGCTCACAAGTTGACTCTTAAGGCGGTGCAGAGAGTTCACTTGATTTTCCAGATCTTCAACTTGGTGTTCCAAGTCTGAGTTTTCATTTTGGAGCCGGCTTTTCAATGCTGCTAAATCGTTAAGAAGACGAGACTGTTCGTCTGCTTTGGTTTGTAATTCATTAAGCTGAAGTTCCAAATTCTTAATCACTTTTTCTGCTTCTTGACGTGCTCGGAGTTCTGAATCTGCAGTCTGTGTGGCATCCTCGAGCTCGCGTTGTATTTGTTGTTTGTCCTTTTCGACCTTGACTTTGATTTTCTGCATTTGTTCAAGTTGGTCAGTGAGTTCAGCAACCTAAATAGAAAATACCATTTCCTATAGATAAATAGGAAAAATAAAACGCACCGCATCGTTGTGCTTCTTACGGAGAGCATTCAACTGTGTCTCGTGGTTGAGATTATTCTCCTCAAGATCACGGCGAAGTTTTGCTAATTCAGCTTCACGCTTCTTATTAACTTCAATTTGAGCAGCAGTGGCTCCACCAGCATCATCAAGACGCTCACTGAGTTCTTCCAATTCACGTTGTAATTCAGAACGGGAACGGTCAGCCTTTTGGCGAGACTGACGTTCAGCCTCGAGCTCCTCCTCAAGTTCAGAGATACGTGCTTGTAACTCTTTGATCTGGCGCTGAAGTTTGCCTACAAGGGACTGTTCATCCTCAAGACGTGCAGACACTTGGTGAAGTTCAGTTTCTTTGCGCTTGAGATTTTCTTCCAAATCATGCTTCTGCTTATTCAACTCCTCAATATTTTCTTGAGCTACTTTAAGTTCACCCTCCGTCTTGCGCTTTGACTTCTCTAATTCTTGCTTTGCACGCTTCTCACGCTCGACTGAATCTTCCAAATCATCAAGCTGCTGCTCGAGCTTTTGTTTAAGTTTATTCACATGGTTGACTTTCTCCTCTTCAGCTTGGAGATCTTCCATGAGTTTTCGGTTCATTTCTTCTTGGTGCTTCTTTTCTTTATTCAATTTGGCAATATTCTCATCTTGCTGAGCCATCTCATCTTGCAAGGAGCGTAAATTGTGTTCACGGGACTGAAAATATTAACTGTTTTTATTACGTATTTGGTCAAATACCTGTTTTTCACTCTCAGCTTTACGAAGGCTCAATTCCAAGTCCTAAACAAATGAGGAATTACAAAATAGATTTTCTAAATATCTAATTCCTTACCTGAACATTCTTCTTTAATCCCTCAATCTCTTGCTCGCCCTTCTTACGTACTCGCTGAAGATCAGCATTACGATCTTCAAGTTCTCCAAGTCGGTCTTGAAGATCACCCAGCTGGCGATCCAAGTCGTTTTTCAATGACTGGAGTTTGTTAGCCTTTTCTTCTGATTCTTGGAGAGCAGCCTTCTCCTTCTCCAAATTCAAGAATATCTAAAAATCGTTTTGAATTATAATATTATCTTCATGCTTGTTAAACTCACGGCATTCTTTTCCTCGACCAATTTGGCAACTTGGACCTCCAATTCCTTGCGGTTGCCTTCTTCCTTTGCAAGGCTTTCTTCCAATTCCTTGATTTTGACTTGCAGACTGTCCAATTCTTCTTGCTCTTTGCCCATTTTGAGAAGTGGGCGCACCTTTCCGTATAATTTGAACCAATCCCAGTTGCGAAGTGTGCACCTGTATTTTTTGAAATTTATAATTTCGCGTGTTTTAATTATTTAAGGACTAACCAAGATCGAATGTTGCGTTGTAAAATAAGCAAACCAGCGCGTTGTTGAATGCGTCTCTTAACGTCCTTCTGGGCCAAATACCAACGAATTCGTGTCTGGAACGCTGTGAGAATAATTCCTAATTTCTCGTCACGCAAGTCCTCGAGACGGGCAAGAACACCAGCTTTGAAGAAAACTTTAGTATTTCCCAGTTTGAAGTCTTCGTCCTAGTAAATAATGAAGTGTTTTAAAGTTTGTTTTAATGTAAAATTGAATAACTTTTCGTCTTAATCTTTTCCGTTTTTTTTTGTAAAAAATGGAATGTTATTTGCTTCAAAGTTATTTAGAATAGAATGTGTAAAAGCAAATTGTTTGCCCCCTCCATAAATATCTTTAGTCTCTCTCATAAAAAATCTTGAATTCATTTTTCTCATTCTTTATGTTCTTTGGTTCATCCATATATTTTTATAAGCATTTGCTGTATCGGTTTAAATTTATTTTTAACTCATTTTTTTTGCACACATAAAGAATGCAAAAAACTACAGTTCTATCAACATATGACGTTAAAATTCAAAAAATACCTTCAAACTGTCTTCACGGCAAAGGCGATCAGTAATTCCTTTACTAGCTGCTTTCTCATCTGGCACTTTAGATTCATCAGCAGCCAGGATCGCATAACGATGTTTGAAGTCCGGATATAACATTCGGTTGGGGAATCCTTTTCGGCAAATACGGATACCCTCAAGCACACCGTTGCCTTAACGAATCGTTTACTCGGGATTTGTAAAAGGATTAAACTTACAAGTCAGTTGGTTCAATACAAGAGCCGAGTCAATGACACCAGAAGCTTTCTTTTCGTTGGGAATGATGCAACGAATAAAGTGGGGATGTGTCTGGTAAAGCATACTCATCAAGTTGTTCAAGGATTCACGGTAAATCATTGATACAGTCAAGAATGAGGAGGATTTTCCCTTCTTTTTGCCACTAGACTGTCCAGATTTAGCCAATTCTGCTGCCTCTTCTTGTGTGACATAGTCCTCAAAAATGTCAAGCAACAATTGGTTGTTTTGTGCTGACTTTAGAATGCTGACAGCAGAGTCGTTAAGAGGGTCTTTGTTCTTTTCCAAGAAGTTGTTGGCATTATAGCGTACCTAATGGAGGGGAATCGAGAAATTTTTAAACTTCTCAATCAAGACAAACCGTTCCGGCATAGTGGATAATGGCGAAGTGAGCTTCCGCTTGCTTGCCTTTAGGCGGCTTCGGTTTTTGCATGTTTGGATGCTTGCCCAAATGTTGGTCTTGTAACTTTTGCACGAATGTCATGTCAGAAGCCTTGGGTACAATACATTCTTCATCAAGCATGGAGATGACACCCAATGGCTGTTAATATTCATAAATATTTTTTATTTAACAACAATTTCTAACCTTTTCAATAAGGTCAATACAAGCTTGAAGGTCGAGACCGAAGTCGATAAAAGTCCATGCAATACCCTCACGTTTGTATTCTTCCTGTTCCAAAACGAACATGTGATGGTTGAAGAATTGTTGGAGCTTCTCGTTTACGAAGTTAATCCAAAGTTGTTCAAAGCTGTTTAAGTCGAAAATTTCGAAACCAGCAATATCAAGTACTCCAATCCACATCTTTCGTTCAATAGCACGTTGATCAAGAGTCTTGTTACAACGGTTAATAAGCCAACGGAACATGCGAGAATAAATTGCTTTGGCCAAACCAGATACTGCCCAGTTAACTTGTTCAAGGTTTTGTCCTTTGTTCACCCATTCGTTTCCGACACGCACACGTGGTTTGGTCAATGCTTTGAGGAAAGCTTCATGATCTATTCCAAAGTTGGCGGATGCACGCTTGGCATCTTAATTTGAATTAATTGACAATTAAAATTCTTAAATCAGAAAATAAATACTGACCATCTTCAGTATCAACTTCAGCCTGTTCTTCACGTTGTCGTTGTTTGAATTTCATTTCTCCCATATGCATAATACCGGCAACGTTTTTGTACATGTTTTGTACCTTAAAAAATAACGAAAATAACTAATAGAATTGTATTCCTCACTTCAAGGTCCTCAAAGCCCATAATGTCGAAGGCCTCTTGAGTGAGCTTCATTTCCTCTTTATCGTCTACGCCTTCAATTGTAAGTTCACCTTGAGACTGGAAATGGTAGTAGCTAAGCTCGTTGGTAAGCTGAAGCTTTGCACGTAATCCAGAATCGAAACCAGACATAATTTGGTAGAAAATGTGATAACAACGTTCTCCTGGTGCTTGACGTACCTTAACAGAAAGTTAAAAAACTAAAAATTATTTGAGGACCAACCACACGAGATTTTTCCAGCAAATAGTGTTCAATGTCACCTACAAAGATCTTTTTAAAATTGCTTTCAACTTTTTAAAAATACCTCCAGCCAATTTTCCAGATCCTGAGAAGTGTACTCGGATGAATTTACCGAAACGTGATGAGTTGTTGTTACGTACAGTTTTGGCATTTCCAAAAGCCTCGAGTACAGGGTTTGTTTGGACAATTTGTTCCTCGAGAGTACCACCCTTCTGTCCTTCCTTTTTCTCAGCTGCTTGTTGTGTTGCACCGACGATAGCAAAGTACGAGATAACCTTCTTGGTATTCTCAGTTTTTCCGGCACCAGATTCACCGGTGATCAACATAGACTGGTTTTCGCGATCCTGGACCATGTTACGATAAGCTTCATCAGCAACCGCGAACAAATGAGGTGGCATTTCATTTCGTCGCTTGCCGATATAAGACTTGATCACACTCTGAAAATTTTATCAGTTGAATGAAATGAATTTATTATACCTCAGTGTAGATAGGTAAACGCTTATATGGGTTGATTACAACACAAAAAAGTCCAGAATAGGTGTAAATCATCTGAATAATTTAATGATTGATTTAATGAGGTATTTGATCACCATGCTGAAATAACGTTCCTTCAAGTTGTTGAGCACAGAGGCTTCATTCAAGAATGTCAAGTTAGCCATGTCTTCAGTCTTTGTAAATTTCGGTGGGTTCATCTCCTGAGTTTCTTCCTTCTTGCAGGTAATTTCATTTCCTTTAGATGTTACCACGGTAACTTGCTCGCCGGAGGTGCTCTTAACTTCAGCGGCAACGAAGCCTTAATAATAAGCGGTTAACTAGGAATAATTAATTAAACCATAATTAATTAATGATTTAAAACGATTAAAATACCGTCTTCCTCATCAGGTATCCAACAGTTTTTCTTTGAATCGAATGGTTGGGAAGCAAACTTGATTTTATCATCTTTGCTTATGGCCAAAAAAGGATATCCTTCATCGGATTCAAAATCACCATAACTCTTTGGTGCTTCAGCCATTTTAAAATTATTTAGTTTTTTTAGTCACTAGACAAAATAGTATGTAAAATAATCAGTCAGTCGGTCGGTCAATCGGTCAGGGAATAGGGGAATAAGTTTTAAGTTATTGCTGCTAAAAAAATAAATCCTTGACTTATTATTCAAATAAAACATTAAAAGATTATAATTTAATTTTATCCCAAACCCATATTTGTTTTTTTAATTGTTTAAAAATAGAGCTTATACATATGTGCATATATACGAATAATAAAAATTGTGAATGGAAGAAAAAACTAAAATCTAGCATTATAGAAGAAATGAGAGAATTTAATAGAAGAAAATGATGGCGAAGTGCTTTAAGATGTAAAGTAAAATAGTCAGATCTCATTTTTCAGATCATTGGCAAAGAAGGAAAAATAAGGAGTAGAAACAAGCAGCCGCTACCAACAACCTGTGTGTATTCGTGGGCGTCTTTCACTTGGACTGATAAGTTTAGTCGAATAGATTGCCACAGGCAGTAAATTTTATTTCTCGCTTGCATGAAAGAGATAGAGAGGCTAGACCCGATCATTTTCAAAGCAAAAATCGAGGCTGACAGATGGACTTAAGGCACCTGACAGACCTTCTATCTTCCCCTTATCCTCTTCACATCCTTCAAATATAAGGCTAAGCTCAGTTTTCTAGCTAAACCATCAACCATGTGGGGGCGTGAAGATACCAAGAAAACAATAAATAAAGGGAGGAAACGGAAAGAAAAACAAGTCAAAACTTTTGGTTTTTGAAGCTCGATCATCGCCGCCACCAAAAAGTAAACCATGTGCCGAGTAAAAAAACGTTATATTTTAGTATGACGTTACGAATGTTTATACAAAATAAGCATGTGAAGAAGAAAGCCCGAAAGTTTAGAATAACGCAGGAAAAGAATTCGCGCAGCATACTCTTAGGTTGTTTTGGAAGCGTTTTTTTCAAGCTTTGATTAAAAGAGTTGCCCGACTAACGGGAAAAACAGAAAATTCATTCAAATTACAGTGATTTTAACAAGAAGAGATAATCAGTAATTAAATACAAACACAAATTTAAGTACAAATAAAAGACTAATTAAAATGATAATAATTAAATCAAAACAGTTAATACTAATTGAAAATTAAATCTAATTTTTATTAGCCTAGATTTTACTTAAATACAAATTTTTTATTTATCCAATCCTGAGAGTTATGGGCAAATGTTTATCATTGTTGAAGGAATGTAGTAAACTTAAAATTAAGGTAAACAGGAAAAGCCTATGGCGATTTCATTTAAAACAACTGACAACAATCTTTCCTTCGAGAGAAGCTCGTCCCAACTCACAAACAATAAAGCTTATAGAGCCAAAAAACTTTAAATGAACGTACTATTTATTTAACTAAAATTACGGATTACCTATTTTATTAAACAGCTGTTTAGACATTTTATTGCAAATATAAATTCTCTCTCACAATAATGAAAAAATCTTTTCTTGGGTAAAAATGGCATGTAATTGTAAAATGTTAAGAAGAGAAAAGGCTTAATATTAAAGAGAACAAAGTGCGTTAATAAAAAAATTTAAAGAATGCATGCCAGGTTCAGAATGTTAGAAAAGATAGGAATTTTGTTAAAAAGTGTTAAAAAATTTTAATGAAAACGAATGTTAAATTGAAAAGTTTCTTCTTGATTTCCTGTTTGAGAATCTTGTACAAAGAGAAGAACCTATAATTTGTTACAAAATGCACTAGTAATGAATAAAAACTGGTGGACCTGGCGTTGAGTAGGCCTATTCTCTGAGGAAATTGGTTGAATTTCTAGTTGTATTAGTAAAGCAGAATTTGGTGGAATAGGTGGAGGAGATGGTGTTGATACATAAAGAAGTGTTGGATCCGAGGAAGTAAGCTTAAATTTGCGCTCAATAGCCAAAGGGTTGTCAAGAGGAATTCTCTTAATTAGTTAAGAAAATAACGAAAATAAAAGGAAAATGGAAAATAAGAAAAAATATTTTGTAAAAAATTTTACTTTATGTACCACAGTCTGTACTTGAGCTGGAACAATCACTTGAAAAGTTTTTGTTACATTTGGCCGACCCACTGACAAAGTAATCAACCATTGAGAAATTATTTGTTGAGCAGTTGCACGAACGGCATTTACCAACAAATGCAAACGACCTTAAAATAATAAAATTTAAATTTAGAAATTATAATCAAAAAATTAAATACCAAGCTGTTGAACATTAAGCAAAATTGTAGGTTGAACCGGTGTCTGTGAAGCTGGAAACACATGTCCAGGAAGAAAATGTGAATGTAAAGGTGACGAACAATAAAGGCGAATCAATTCACCTCCAGGAGCAGAAAATAAATCATTTTCGCCAAAATGAAGAGGAACGCTAACTGGTTGACCTTGAATCTAAAATTAAAATAAAAAAATTTTGCTAAACAAATATAAACTAAACCGTTTCTGAATGTAAACGTCGAAAAGAATGTATAGAAACACGCCAAACAGCTTGTAATTTAATTGGTCCAAAGCTTTCATCATAGAAAAATATTAAAAAATCACGTATATTTGGTGCATCCCCAGTTTGACACTAAAAATAGATAAATACATATAGAATAATTTTTGTGACGCCAAAAACCTCGATGCGAAGTAAACGCCTTTCTTCAAGCAGTTGACAATAAACCTAGAAAATTCACATTTAAGTGTGTGTTTGCAAAATTCACCGTCGGATCCGAGCATCGGACAAAACCAAAGGTATTTGAAAGAGGTACAGCTCGTACAAATTTTCTTGATTCCTCCGTGAAAAATCGCAGATGACTATAAAATTGCAAATTTTAAATTTAAAACGGAATAAAGGAAAAATACTGTGTGAGAAAAGGTCGCCAAATAATATAATTTAGTTCCAAAATTGCAAGAGGGCTGCCGGAAGGAAGCTTTCGTACAAAAAGGCGACAATCTCCTTGTAGACACTGTTGATTATTTGCTAAAATTTGTAGAAATTTAACTAATATTTTGCAAAAAATTAAATAATACCATTTTCGAATATATCATCAAATCCTGAATCAAAACGCATAGGTAACTCTACATGTTCCATAGATCTAAGGCCTAACTGCCAACAAAGACGAGAAGAATTTGTTGAGGCTGAACCTGACTGCAAGTTGATAAGATCAAGCGACCCAATTTTGTAGATATCCAAATGTTGATTTTGCAAATATTTCAATTCACTAGCAGAACGGATAGGACTTAAAAATGGTAAATCAATAATTCTTTGCCACAAAATAAATAAAAAATATCAACTAACCTAAGACGATGATCGTTGCTTTCCAACTCGCAGACAAATTCTTCAGCCAAAGGATTTCTAAGTTGAAAGGAAAAAAGATGAAGTTGACCAAGTGTTAAATCGACGCGCACTTTTGTTGTGATGGATGAAAAAACCTAAAGGGAAAACAAATCAGAAAAGTAAAATATTTTATTAAATTCCGGAAAAGTTTTTACAATTTGTAAAATGTTTTTATAAATTCCGGAAAAGTTTTTACAATTTGTAAAATGTTTTTATAAGTTCCGGAAAAGTTTTTACAATTTGTAAAATGTTTTTATAAATTCCGGAAAAGTTTTTACAATTTGTAAAATGTTTTTATAAATTCCGGAAAAGTTTTTACAATTTGTAAAATGTTTTTATAAATTCCGAAAAAGTTTTTACAATTTGTAAAATGTTTTTATAAGTTCCGGAAAAGTTTTTACAATTTGTAAAATGTTTTATTAAATTCCGTAAAAGTGTTTACAATTTGTAAAATATTTTATCAGATTCCGGAAAAGTTTTTACAATTTGTAAAATAGGAGATGGAGCTATAGAAATTGGGGGCATATAACACAAGAGTACTAAAATTTATTTTCATAAATTAATAGACCAACCGCTTTTAAAAGAGCATGCGCTTTACTCTCTCTTCGAAGAGCTCGATAAGCGGCTAATTCTTCAGCAAAAAGAAATTTTTCTGATTTCCCAACACCTCGTAGGAATAAATCACCATCTTTCCCAGTTTTCTCCTCTTTCATTCGATTCCAATCATGAATTTTTTGATGCTCTTTAGGTCCGAAAAGTTGTGAAGCTCTTTGGGCAAAGTCAATTCTAAAATAACAAAATATATTAACAAAAATCGTAAGATAACTTTTGTAGTGTCATGAAATGTTCCAAAGGAGTCTCTTGACTTTTGTGAAGTTGACGAACTCGCTTGATAACAGTTGAACTACTCTTCATATTTATTGCATTAACTAATTGTAAACATTTAAGATGCAAAAATAAGAATAAAACCTGTTGAAAGACCAATATTAGCAAGACGTAAGAGAAGTACTCCATTAATAATAGGGCCTTGTGAAAGGCTTAAATCAGGAGAAAACCCAGGTTGGAAAACTTGACACTGAAGCGAGCACTGAACTCCCGAAGAGCCTTGTCGTAGTAAATACTAAAAAAACAAATAAATTCGGAAAATTTTTTACAAACCTTCAAAGGAATAGAAGCAACACCCAAATGAAAAATTGAATCAGCCTCCCAAACATGTAGAATTAAATGTCGTTCTAATAAATAAGTACAGAAATCTTGTTGTTGAGCACCATCAACGACAAACCGTAACTAAAGAAGATTGTAAACAAAAATGGAAAACGAAAAAACCGATAAACCAGGCTGAGGTTTATGTTCACTAGCATCTTGACGCCATAATATTAAAGGTTGCGGAGCACCATTGTCTTCATTACAATTAGTAAATAAACTGAAATGCAAAAAATTTAAAAATAAGAAAATAATAAAAAAAAACCTTTCAGTTATAAATTGTTGGAACCGGTAAAATTGGAAGGTAAAGAAAAGTTTTAGGGGAGTTTGTGCCTGAGGAAAACCTCCATTCGTTGGACAGTAAGCCAGAAATTGAAGGCAAAATTCTGAGGCAGGCCAACGTCGTTGTCCAAATTCCAATTCCATATCAGTATGTTTTTCATTTTGTGTATCAACATCAACTGCTTTTAGAGCTGGTCCGCCTGAGGATATTATTGATGGAAATTTTGAAAGTAGTGGAATAAAAGTTCGAGGCAATGCGCTTATGCTGAAAATAAAAAGATAAAAACTAGCTATTTGAAAGAATCAGAATACCGGCCAAGAGGGAGCTCAGAGAAGATAGCTCCATAATTTTCAGACTTTTGAGATTGAATGACCAACGGCTTTTCAGGATGGATTTTCTGAAATATATTATCTCGAGCAATCTTCTAGAAAAATTAAAATTAAACCGTTGGCATAAGCAAAGAAGCATCATTTTCAATTGTCTCATGATCTGTCATCGGTAGCACTTCCAAGTTACGTTCTGGCAATTTTGAAGTGTCCGTCGTCTTATAACGTTGAGAAAGCTCTCCATCCTTTACTTTTAGAATGCGGTCTGATTGAGGTGGTGTACGTACTTGAACTAATCTATTACTAGGAGTACGAGATGGTTCTGGAGTAGATAAATTATCCTCACCCAGGTCCTTAAATATCAACTTCAATTGAATAATCTAAAGAAATTTAAGTTACAGATAAAGAGGCGAAGTTGAAGTGGACATCGATACGAAAACGGTTTGAAGTAAGCGGTGCAAATTGATCGGATCCTGAAGGAGAAGGAAGAGTAGAAAGATCTCTAAAACAAGATCCCGTCTGGAATGGAGAGAATCGAGGACCGCCGACCAACTAAATAATCAAATTTTATGCAAAAAATTTAAAAACCTGAAGTGTGATTGTATCGGCTGGTTCTGAATTTAATCTACCTTCAACAAAAGGAGACCAAGCAGCCCAAGCAATACGAATTAGACGCATATTTGTTATAAGATCCTTTAAAAAATAAATATAGAATATAGAACTCTAGCAGCAAAAATAAAACCTCATTCTTGTTAGAAGGACAAGCGACCAAATAAATTAACTGAAATACAATAGCCAATTCTGGTTGAACAGGAAGTGAACGAAAACGCACACACTGACGAACACCAAATTCAAGGCTAAAATAAATGAGTATTATTATGTTATGTCTTTTATTTAATCAACTTTTCCGCAGAACGTGGATGTGAAAATGAACCACCCTGTGAAGATATAAACGGTAGTAGTTCCAAAAGAAGGCAAATGGGTTCATCCAAAAATGTTAACCCGTTGTGGGAACCTATCTAAAGAGAAAAAGTATTGAAGAAAAAATGCTCCTACCAGCAAACGGCGTTCTAAAATTCGAAAGGATGAGAGCCCCTGAATACTTTTTTCATTCATTGAATAATAAAATTCCCGAGATAATAAATCCAAGATGACAGAATCGCATACAGATTGATTTGCATTAGAAAAGCTAAAAATTATTGAGATGAAAATTATAGATGTCAAAAAAAGGATAAAGTAAAAGTATACCTAAGCAATATATTATCCAAAATAGCCGACATTTTCTGAAGACCAGATTCGTCATCAACACTTGATTGAAGAATAAAGTGAAAAAGAGGCAATGGAAAGTTAATTTGTGTGGTGCATAGACGTTTATGAGCAGAAAGTACACCATCTGTCCGATTCAGATTTAGTTGAAGTTGTTGATAACTTGAAGCTAGGAAAAGCATTTGACAAGATCCAGAGAAAAGCGGAAGACTATAATTTTAAATAAAAATAAATTTAGATACACAATGAATAACCTAATAGCTGGTCCTACCGTTGAAGCATTGGTTTGTATCTTGAGGTTGCATCAAGTCCAACTGGGCCAATTTGTTCAACAACGTCTTTCAGCGGCAGTACAGTCCACCCCAAAGAATTTTTGTCACTGAAAAGGACTCATTTTATTAAAGGACGTACAAAAAACCGATTTGTTAACTCGATAACAATAACGAGGGATTCATTATCAGCAGAGGAAGAAGCAATAATATTCTAAAATAAAGCGGAAACATGTATAAGAGATAAAGGATCTCATACCTTTTTAATGTTGATATGAGAAGCAGTTGATATACAATCAAGAACTAATTGCTTACCAAGAAAGCAACCCGAACGAAAATCGTAAAAACACAAACTTAAAAAATACGTGCCGTCCAAAAACTAAAATTGATAAGAAAAGGAAAAACGTTGATAAAAACCTGTTTAAACTCAATACCATCAAGTTCAAGCACATGTAGAGATTCTCTTGTGTGTAAGGAATATTCCAAAGGCAAAGGATTCGATCCACTAAATAAATTAAAAATCAAATTTTAAAAATACTAAATTAAGTAACCTCCTATGCCAGATATCCGCACTCATCTCAGGATATAAAAAATTAACATAAACATATCCAATAAGCTGATTTCAAGGCCGTATTTCGTAGCTATGGTAACCAATTTAGCAACTGTTTCAGGCGAAAAAAAGATTCTGTAGAATGCTGTAGAATATCTTGAAATAATTATAATTAGTTTCCATTTTGACATTCACCAATTTAAATTTGACAAAACAATTTTGCGTTAAATATTGACTCGAAATTCTCATGGCTTAATTTGGCTTCTGTTTTTTTAATTTTCTCTCGAGATCTCGGGGATGGTTTTATGCCGTTTTTTTTTCATTTTTTTTTCATTTTTAAACGTTTTTCATTTGTTTTTTTCGTTTTGTTCGTTTTTAATCGTTTCCCCGCAATGCGCGCGCAAAAATTAAAAAAAAATTAAAAATTTTCTAATTTTTTTGAAAAATAATAAATTCTGATAATTTAAAGGTGCGTCACCCTTCTCTGGATGGATCTGGTGGCAGATCCGGTGGATTTTTACATTAATTTTTTAAATATTAATTAAAATATTAATTTTTTGTATTTTTATGTTTTTTTGCTTGTTGCGCGGATGGTGGTTCAACATGCTCTTGGTGCTGGTGATTCAATTTGCTCTTGGTAGTGGTGGCTCAACATGTTCGTGATGGTGGTTCAGCATGCTTGATGTGGTCCGGTGGATTTTTTAATTTTTTAAAATTATTAATTTAAAAATTAAATTTTTGTATTTATATATTTTTTGCTTGTGGCTGTGGTGGTGGTTCAACATGCTCTTGATGGATGTTCAACGTGCTCTTGATGATGGTGGTGGTTCAACATGCCAATGGCTATGGTGGGCGTCCGGTGGATTTTTCTTTTATTTTTTAAAAATATAATTAAAATATTAAATTTTTGTATTTTTATGTTTTTTGCTTGTGGCGTGGATGGTGGTTCAACATGCTATTGGTGGGATTGGTGGTTCAACATGCTCTTGGTGTGTTCAATGGCTATTGTGGGCGTCCGGTGGATTTTTTTTTATTTTTAAAAAATATAATTAAAATATTAAATTTTTGTATTTTTATTTTTTTTGCTTGTGGAGTGGATAGTGGTTCAACATGCTTTTGGTGGTGGTTCAACATGCTATTGGTCGTGGAGGTTCAACATGCTTCTGGTGGTGGTGGTCGAACATGCTCTTGATGGTGGTGGTCTACATAATCTTCTGGCCTGGTAAAAGTTTAATAGTAAAAATTCAAAAAATTGCAAAAATTCAAAAATGCGCACGCGAGTCCCTGTCCTTTGTCCTTTCAACTTTTATTGTTTTCACTTTTTTTGTTTAAAAATTTTTTTAAATGATTTAGCAACAAAGATGGGATGGTATGTGGATTGGCTGTGGACAACTGGATGAAAGTGGAGTTGCAGAGGGAAAGGTTTTTAGTACTAAAAAGGGGGACTGAGATTAGGCCGTGTTTTTAGAAAAATCAAATTTTTTGTTATGACGGGTCATGCCCGATTTTTCTAGAAAATTTAAAAATTGGCATTCTGTTTGTAAAAATGAAATTTTATCCTCTGAAGAAAGAACACGGCGAGAGAAAAAAATTTTTTCCTTAACTTTTAGGACATTTGAGTCTGAGAGTAAGGTTAAATTTTGATTTTTTCAAATTTTTCCTTACTTGAAGTGGTTTAACTTTTCGTTCAATTTAATTTTTTTAAGGTCATGTTATTAAAGTTTTTGTCTTTTCGACTACCTTGCTTAACTTTTATTCCATCCCGGTCGAACACTGTTAATTTTTTTCAACGGCGAAATGAAGATGTTCTTTGGAGAACTGTGACAAATATTACAAAATATGGTGCGCGTAAAGGTCGCGGGAAAACTCGGCAGCCATATCGTCGTTTGAGTGATTATTATAAAATTGGAACACTTAAATCAAGTTAGTGATTTTAACTGAATTCAATATTTTCCGTTTATTTTTGTTTAGGTCCTATGCGCATTCGCTATCCCGGACTAAATGAACGTATTCCCAACAGTTTCACTGAACCTATATATTTCGAGGAACAAACTGAAGAAGAAAGAGATGCATCTTTTAAAGTTAACAAAGTGGAGCTAGCTAAGAAACCGCCAAAAGCAACTCGAAAACTGCTCAAGGAAAAGCTTTCTGCCTGGGAGCGTGGTTTTAGTGGAGGACAATGGCTTGGTCAAAAATTGGGTCCACCACCTGAAAATTTAGAAGCTGGTGTAAATTTTGATGATTTTCAATGCATTTGTTTTCAGGTTAGGATTGATTTATTTTATTTTATTTTCGAATTATAGGTCAATCGTGTTTGTGCGATGAAGCGAGGAGTTGGGCGAGACTATTCTATTCGCTCTGCGGTCTTTATAGGAAATGGAAAGGGCATTGGAGGTTTAATTACTCTTTGTTTATTTTGATAATTTTATTAAGGATTCGCCTTTACTAAGGCGCCTGTTTTTCAGTCAAACAAAGCTGTTGCAAATGCAATTAAAATTGCTTCTCGTAAACTTTTTTACATTGAACGGTTTGAAGATAGAACTATTTACCAGGTTTCGTTTTGGAATTTTTCAGCATTACAGGCTCTATTTCTTTTTTAGGATTTTTTTGGAGAATATCGAAGTACTCGAGTTTTTGCGCAAAGACGTGAGCCTGGTTATGGGGTGATTGCCCATCCAAGGATTAGAAAAATTTGTGAGGTTTCTCTTTTTCTGTTGACTTATTTTAAACTTGTTTCATAGCTTTTGGGCATCAAAGATCTTTATGTACGAACAGAAGGCAGTACTACTAATTACATAGGAATTGTTTACGCTTTTGTAACTGGTCTAATTCATCAAGAATCTCACAAACAATGTGCTGACCGAACTCGACTTCATGTTGTTGAATTAAATCCTAATCGAATGTTCTTTCCAAAGATTGTAGCCTCACCAGTCAACGCTCCTGTTAAACTTGACGAAGAAGTTACTCCGATTGAGGTTCATCAATTTTTATCTTTTTATTATAACAACTTTATTTACCTTTAGCGAATGCGTTTAGAAGATTTTTATGGCGAAGGTTAGTAAAAATTAAATTAATTTCTTTTAAAATGTAATCTTTAATTTATTTTAGGCCGTTTCCCGCAGCATTATGGAAAATACATTTTGAGTTATAGAAATCACATTGGTCACCTGAACGCTGAATGGAAAAGACATCCTTACCGAAACATGGAAAAGGTAGCTTCTTTCTTCTGACTTTTAAAGGTTACTTATTTGGTTTTTAAGAGAATAATTCGTTTCTTGGCCGATGGTGAAGTTAATCGATGGACTCGTAGGGAACGAAAAAAATGGTCAGATCGTCAACATGAGATGGTGATTAATGGGCAAAAGCCTCTGCCGTTGGGTATTGGACTCCCCGAGTGGGTTCCGTTGGAAGGAGAGGTTTGAAGATTTTATTCTATGCTAAACATAAATAAAATTGTTTATAGGACGATGTATTTTTGGGGCCCTTGAGCAACTTAATGCCGCCGACCGACTTTTATGACGATCAAAACAATGGTGATGCAGGATTAGACTTGTCGCAAAAAGAACTTGAAAGAGAGTTAAATGTTTCAAATTAGCTGTTTGAAATATTAAATTATTCAATAAATATGTAGTTGATTTTTTTCGAAATTTTATTGATACTATTAAATGTTGATTTAATTCATACATATAAATATAATTATTTTTTATTGAGATCATTAATTTTAAAGGAAATGTACAAAGATCAGTCAAAAAAATTTGGATGTTGTTGACTTAAGAATGATTCCTCCACGGCCGAAGTTCTATTCGTGATTCTTTTCATCTGATGTTTAACGACGTCCAACTGGTATCTAAAAGGTTTGATTTTTAATTACGTTTGTTTGATTGTCTATTTTTGGTTTTTAGGATTTTGATGGTTCATCCTTAGGTCTTATAACAACCGATATCGCTGAAAGCAGTGACATGATGTTGGTATATTTCATTTATATTTTTTAATATCACTGAAGCTTACCCGATCTTTCATCATTAAAACCTTCATTAATTTGAATGCAGGTGCTCTTTTATCAGGCACCCGTTTCCTTACAATTGGTCCGTCATCAAATTCAAGTTCTCGTCCAAAGGCGTCACCACCCCTTTCTTTTAAATTTAAACATTAAATTGACAAGGAAAATTTTTTTAATTTTTAGGTACCTAATAAACTCTCCAAATAGCAGTTAGTAAAACGAGTGCTCATTTCTTCAAGACAACGAATGTCACCTTGACAGATTCCAGCAATCACTCGACATGATACTACAAAAAACGTTTTATTTTAAATTAAAATATTTTTTATGTATTTTTTATTAATTTCTAGAAACAAACAAATAATCATTGGATAGGATTGGATTCTGATTTTGGCTTTATTATATGTAAATTTCTTACAAAAAAATTTTGGATGTGAAAGTGGTGTTGATGCAATGACAGTTCTGTCAGTGGTTATAATAATGCACAGGACTAGGAAGTGGAACAATAAAGGTGAGTAAATTATTTTATTAAATTTAAGTTGTGAATTGTTCATTGTTTTTGTTAATGAATTTTGCTTTTGACTTTGAATGTTGGAAAAATAAATGTATTATTGTTTTAAGTCAGATTTTAAGTTTTTAAATGGGTTATTATTTTAGCTAAAAGATTATGTGTTTATTAATTTTATGTAATAATTTAAACAAGGAAATACTAGCTTTGCGATTGTTTTCGCGCGTAATGAGTTTGCTTTTTAGATATATATATAACCATGCGTATTGCTTTTATTAATCTTAAATAAGAAGCACATTCGTCAAGCCTAAATTTTTGTTCAGCTGTTTCATTTCTATTATTCACGCCTCTCACTTTTTCGTTTCCGTCAAAATTTATTGTAGTCAAACTAAGTCAAGTCAAAATTATATTTACGTTTTGCCGCTATTTGTTGTTGCGTTCTTCTCGTTTTTCTTTCCTCCTTTTCATGTAGGAGTTTTCTTCAATATGCTTTAAATGTCATCACACATATAACTTTTCACAAATTTGTCGAGACTTATATTCATCTTTAAAAGATAAGGTCGTGCTTTCCTTTTCAATAAGCATCATCATAACAATTCGCTTTTTTTAATGGAAAATGAGCTATATAAAATTTTCTTTTTAAGTAAGGATTGAAGGAACTTAAATGTAAAAAAAAGAAAAAAAACATTTTTAGAAGAGGCACTTTTTGCCATGTCATGTTATATAATTTTGTTTATATCTGCCCATCATGTTCTCGCGTTTTATTGCCGTTCTTTTTTTATCTAAATTTTGATGAGAAGAAAAAAATATTTTTTATACTCTTTGCTTCTCACTTTTTCAGAGGGGGTGTCATTTTTAATTAGTTGTGTTTTTATATTTATATGCTTTATGTGACAAAGTAAAAATACATATTAATAAATAAATAATGAAATATTTACATTAAATGTGAACGAGATGTAAAATAAATTGGAAAAATGGCTTAAAATAATATAAATATTTTTTGTGTTAAATCAAATAGAAAATTTTGATTGGTTTTGATATGCTTGCAATGTTTTTTTTCTATTTTTATTCAAAATTTGACTGAAAGCTATGTTGTTTTATGCAAATTTATTTGGGGACGATATACTATTTCCTAGTAGATTTTTTTCATCATTCCTGAATACTTAAATATTTTTAAAATGGATTTTTTGTTGATGAGAATTAATAATTTAAAAATTATCTGCAGTTGAATTGTTAAAAACATCGGCATATTATCGACATCATTAATTAGCCAAAATATTATTTTGTCGTAAATATTTGAGTAATATTAAGCATTTTGGATTACATTTGGCATTGAAAAAGATTGACAGGTGAAATTGGCTTTTGCATCTTTCATTCAATGACATGTTATAATTGTTTTTTTAAATTATATTTGCGTAAAATGGATATTTTTTATAATTTCTTATTAGATTAATATTCTGCAGAAAATTTTTTCTCATGGTTCGTCGTTTAGTTTAAAACCACTTCTGCTAGGCTTTTCAATCTTTAAGATCTTCAGCTTTATCATAAAGTGATCAGCAGTTTTCTTCCTTGTATTCTTTATCTTATTTAAAAAATTTTCCCAGTCGATTATTGATCTTATTGTATTATTAACATGCTTATGAGATAGCTAGATTAACCACATTTCCAGAGCCAATCTCTTGACACGTTTGCGTGTTCTTCCCATTATAAATGATTCTAAGAGGAATGTTTTGATTTTTTTCTTCGACAATTTGACGCCATTTTATGAAGTGACCTCCGTATTTACATATTTAATGCAATGAAAATTGCGCATGGCCGACTTTGTGGCGCGGATTTTGGAATTTTGTTAAAATTTTATAAAGAAATACTTGTATTTACTAAAGTATTTTTAATAGTTTTTTTATTCATTTCACTCTCTTTTGCTCTTTCTAAACTTATCTCCTATCAAATTTCGTTTGTTTTTAATCTTTCTTTTTTTTCATTTGAGGCTGGCACATAACCTTTTATTCTTTGAAGTTACCGCCGACTTTTAGCCTGGGGTTTAAATTATTTACAGCCTTCAATATCGGCAAAGCCTTTATGAATCAAATTTCGCCACTAGAACTTTATTTTCATTTCAATCTTCTTCAATGGCATTTTTGACCAATATCCTTTGAGCTAGATTTTTTTTCTTGATGTTTTTCTTAGTTTGAACTTTCATAGTTTTATTGAAAACTATATTCAAGTGAAAAAATTTTTCTCAACGAGGGATCATCAGATTGTTACTACATATTTTTTTAACATAAACACAACACTTTCTAGGCTTTAAAGAATAGTAACTTCCAGATATATAATTCTTCCCACTTTTAGACATTAATTCTTCTTTCCCACCCGTCTTTTATCTTTCTTCTTTTTTTTACTTTAGTGTAAATAAAGCTTTTGCTTGCTTTCTATTTTCATTGTTCGCTCTCTCTTATTAAAATTTAATTAATTTTGTAATTATTTATTTTAAATTTCTTGATATTTTTAAAGCGATGCGCATATTAGAAAATTAGTTTTACAAGTAAAAGTGAAAAAAAAGTTTAGAGGACCAAAACATGTCATGCATAATTTTCTAAAAATAGAACATGTACCTCTCACAATTTAAATTTTAGGTGTGTGTGATGGAAAAAGTGTAAATTTGTAACGTTTATAAAATATATAGAGGTTTTGTTTTTGACAATCAAGAATAAAATGTTATAAATGTATATGTATGATTTATTGGTTTTTTATTGTGTTTTTTTGTTAAAGTAATTAGCGTCAAAATTTTCTAAGTTAAATAATAATACCCCAATAATCTGCAACATTTTTTTGCTTACTAAAAAATTGCTTGGCCAAAATAAGCTATTTTACTCTTGAAAGAAAATATTAAAATAGTAGGACAAGGATTGTTTTGTTTTGGTACGAAAAATTGAGCGGTAAGATTAATGTGAGATGGCCTTTGGCCCCCTTATAACTAACCAAGATTTGGCATTTTAAAAAAAAACGCTAGCGGTGGTGGTCTTTAAGAAAATCGGTAAAAAAAGTTTAGGTCGTTGGTTATGAACCTCTAATGTAAGCTTTAAAATCCAGTTATTTTTATAAGAGAATTCAAAATTAAAAGTTAAACTTTAACCAAAAAATTTTTCAGAATTCAAGAATTTTTTTGCTCAACTTACCAAAAGCTTTCTTAAATTATTTTGTATCATCACAACATTATTTTAACACCTACTAGTATTTATGTCCAGCACTAGACTTGATAAATTCTACGATATCAATGACAGCTTTGTGAACATTTTTATTCCTAAATCAATATTAGCAGCATTAAGATGGGTAAAAAGATGGATTTTATTAATGGCTTCAGCAGTTCATCAATTACTAAGTTGGAAAAAACGAAGACGATTTGTTAAGGCAAATAATATTGTTGGTATTAATAGAAGGCTAAAAGAAGATTCTTTTAATTCAATTTCTATTTTCTCTTTGTTGATCAGCAGGCTGGGAAATTATTGTTGTCCTAAATATTGCTTTTGTAAGTGAGAAGTTAAAATTAATCACCTAAGGCATTTTCTTTATTTTGGTTGTTTTCCCTTTTCTTAATGAAAGTTTGTTAAAGTCAAAAAAGACCACCCTCATTTATCTCCCAAACAAACGGGTTATAAATTTTAATTTTGTTCATTTATCAGATTCTCAAGATTGCTCAATTCAACTGTCATGTTTTTACCTATTTCTTATTTTCTGTTTCACGTTGCCTTCTGTTTTATCCTTTGATGCTTCAAACAAAGTTATTACAACACCAACATTCACCCTTGAGGAACGAGCGTTGCTTCGCAAGACTTTTTTGAATAAATTTGGGCTTTCTCATTTAAATAATTTGAAAAAACAAGAGAATTTGACACCCAAAGTGCCTGGTTATATTTGGAATTTGTACAGGAGGTTGCAACAACGAAAAGCAGATTTTACTACTATACGACATTTTAGTACTTATTCGCTTGAATTTATTGGTAATGGGTATGCTAAACTTGTGTTTAACTTGAGTATGGGTGGAAAACAGATTGAAAATGTAAGGCCTTGAAAAATTTCAGAGTAAATGTTAATTTTTAGGAGGTAATATCGCATGGCGAACTTCGACTCCCGAATTGGAAAGAAGGATCAATTAGTGTTAGAATGGATAAGCTTGAAGATACTAGTAAAAATAGGACCTATGAAACACCTGATTCTAATAATGGAATTGGTTTTGAACAAAGAACATGGATCGATTTATATGGCAAATTGCTTACTACTTCCTGTCACAACCAAAAAGTATGCTTTTATTTAGGGTTGTCGGTTCTGAACCGAACCGAAGAACCGAGGTTTTTCAGTTTGTTTCATGAGATCTGAAATTTTTGCTTCGGTTCTGGTTTCCCGAATAGAATTTTCAGCTCGTTTCTTCAGTTCGTTTCCGGATATCCGAAGATTGCCCACCGACAACCCTACTCTTATTATTAAATAAAATTAGGCTTTTTACAATTAGTATAGTTGAATTTACTGCTTAATTTTCCGTCGTATATCCCAATAAATAATGTGGAATATATGCTTAGAGCTGCAGCATTATTAATTTATGCAAATGAAAAGGGATCTGATTTTGAATCGAAATTCAACAAAAATGACTCAAAACAACTCAAGCAGCGTTTTAAGCGATCGTTGAGTGGTGCAACTGATGAAAATAGTAAATTTGAAGAGGAAGAAGACGCATCGTTAAATACAAGTCGTCAAAAACGTCGAAGATTGGCAGCCCAACAACATCGGCATCGTCAACATAATTCGGGAAGTGGAGCATGTCGTCGTGCTGATTTGTATGTAGATTTTGGACAACTTAACTGGCAGGATTGGATTGTTGCACCATGTTTGGTTATCATTATTCTTGTCTAAAAAAATTTTTTTTCCAGCAGGTTATGCAGCTTATCAATGTAAAGGTAAAAAATTTTTTGTGCATGTTTTGCCGCCCCCCCCCCCCCGTTGTAAATTAAATTAAAATTTTTTTCTCATTTTACAAAGGTCGTTGTTCGCACCCATTACCTTCTCACTTAAATAGTAGTAATCACGCAATAATGCAATCACTTCTTCACTCGTAAGTGTAAAAATCACGACTTAATAAAATTTATTTTTAAAGAATTGATCCTGGAGCGGCTTTAGCCCCAAGCTGTGTACCAGTTCAAATGAGCTCAATTACAATCCTTTACAGGGACACAAATAATAATGCGCTCGTTGTTAAAGGTTTCATTCTAACGTGAATATGCTTAATATATATTTTTATATTATTTTAGCCTACGCGGATATGCGTGTTGATGCCTGTGGGTGTCAGTGATATGTAGTGCAATAAGATTTTTGATTGAAAAAAACTGCTCACTAATTTCGTTTATTATTATTATTATTCCTTTGTTTTTTATGATTATGATCTCATTAATATAGATTTGTTTTAAATTTAAACCTTTCTTAGATTATTAGAAGTTTTTTCTATTTATCTCCTTGTGTTTAAAGTAGATTTACTCATATTTTTGTGGCATCTTATTGCTGACAATCTGTGTTTTGACATTGTGCAATATTTATATTTTGAAATTCTTTGTGTATTTTGACATTTTGAATCATTTTCTTGTTGATTCTTTGAAATATCTAAAAAAAAATTTTTACACTTAAATGGTCAAATTTTATTCATTTTTTAACATTATCTTGATCTTTTGAATTATTTTCAAGTTAATTTCTAACCTTTTAGTTGTTATTATCTATGCTCGATGGAAGCTTCAAATATAAATGGAGATGAACTTGTATCAGTTTTTGATAAGAAATGTTCAATGTCTGTTAAAGAAGCTCTTACATCTGGACCTCATTCTATAACGATTTGCAAATCTGAGTCAGGTTTCATTTCTTATTTAGTATTTGGGAATTTATTTATTTTATTAAGGGTTTGGTTTTAATGTAAAAGGTCAAGTGAGCGAAGGAGGCCAGCTACGTTTTTATTGCGGTATTTAATTTTAAGATTGATTTTTTCAAAGAAAATTAGTTTAGGCCAGTTATATGCACCACTACAACATGTTAGCGCTGTGTTGCACGGTGGGGCAGCTTACAAAGCTGGATTACGTCAAGGCGATCGGATTGTTGAAGTGTTAGTTTGTTAAATTTATTGATTAGAATTTGTATATGAACCTAAAGTTTTTCTGGTTCGATAATGATGATTCATTTAATTTTAGAAATGGTGTTAATGTGGAAGGTGCTAATCATCGTCAAGTTGTTGAATTGATAAAAGCGGGTGGTGACAGGTATAATCTAAAGCTTCTGGAATCCTAAAGAACAGTTTTTCTTAAGACTTGATTTGCTTGTTATTACTGCTCCTTTGGACAACTCTGACTCATCAGCTAATTGTTGTAGTTACAATGGTGCTAGCGCCGCTTATGATGATCACAACAGCGTTAACAATGATGTTTATCGATATTATGATTACTCAGAAAAGCGGTATTGACATTTATTTATTTTTGATTTATTTTACCAGATCACTTCCTATCACCATACCCAATTACCAGACAGTAAGTACGGAAGATGAACAGGTATATTTTATGTCTAGTTAATCTGACAGCTTAGCTTCATTTTCAGTTCGTTGCCTATTCAATTCATATGGCCGGTCGTCATCTGGGTTCACGTCGTTTCAGCGAGTTTCTTCAACTTAACAAATTGCTCAAAGAAGAATTTTCTGATTTTTCCTTTCCAAAATTACCAAACAGGTGGCCTTTTCGCATGTCAGAACAACAATTAGATGGACGTAGACGTTTACTTGAACAGTATTTGGAGAAAATTTGTGCTGTAAAAGTTATAGCTGATTGCGAAATTGTCCAGGTTTTTTTATTTTATTCTTACACAATATGAGCTTAACTATTTTAATATATACAGGAATTTCTTATGGAAGATTCTAGTTCAAGTAGTCCAGTTTTGAATGTTTCTCTTCGTCTACTTGTTTGCGGTGAAACACTTACATTAAATATTAAAAGACATAGTTATACACATCAAGTTTATCAACAAGTATTGGAACATCTTAAATTATCCCCTAGAGCAGCAGCTAATTGTGCGCTTTTTGAAATGATTGATGTTTGTTTATTTTTGCCTTTTTTTCTAAAATTCTCACTATTGAAGGACACTCACTTTCGTCGTTTACATGAACGGGAATGCCCTCATAATATTTATATTCAAAATTATTCTTCTGCCGCAAGCTCATGCATTGTTCTACGCAAATGGTGTTTTGATGTGAGCACTGAAGAAAAGCTGTGCGAACTTGACAGTCGATTTAAAGCAATATGTTAGTTGATTTTTTGATTTTGTTTAGCTCAAGATTTTTAATTTCCAGGCTTTCATCAAGCGGTAGAGGACATTAACAGTGGTAGTATTCGAGCAGGAGAAAAGCTTTATCAACTGAAAGCTTTACAAAGGGATGATCGCTGCGAGCAGGTTTTTGAAATTTTTATTAAATATTAAGCCCTATTTGTCTTAAGTACTTGAACTTAGCACGTCAACTTGAAGGTAAAATAATAAGTTTTTAAATGTCATTCTATAGTCGTATAAATATAAAGTCATTGATTTTCTACGTTTCAGATCCTTCCCTTTCCATAGGGCTTTTTCGGGTTGAGAAAAATAAAGCGGGTCGGGTCTTCAAAATTTTTTGGGAATTAGGTTCCGGGTAATCGTGACATCCCTGTTTCCTATGAGGATGAATAAAAATCGAAAAATAACATAATTTTTAGGCTATTCAAGTATTTCGTTTCCACAATGTCAATTTGAAGTACCAGAGGCGGAAGAGGGTCTTGCCATACTTACAGTCGATATGAAAATTGTTTCGTTGAAGGTTCAAAAAGATCATGTTCAAAAGGTTATCTTGTGTCACTTTACATTCATAAGTAATTTTTCGTTTATAGGGACGTACTATCAGCCTAAAATGGTCCAACATTATTGGATACTCTGTGTTTCCCGAGAGCCATGTGTTTCAACTCAAATATTTTCGCGGCGATTCCGAGAAAGAACTTAACCTTATCTCAGTTTTTTGCGAATCTATATTTGATGTGTTCAATCGTGTCTCAGCTGAATTGAAGGCCAGTTCTTCTAGTATTAATACTAATGTTGATTAAGGTAGTTAAATAAGCACTTAATTTAAATGTTTAGAACCAGATAAGACTCCCTATATTTCCAGTTTAATATAAATTTCCTATAATTCCTACTTAATTTTTTTATCTTGGCCAATGATACATAATATTCATTTTAAAAGACATCTCGTTTCATTTTATTCTTCACCATCAAATATGACTTTAATCACTTTTCGTTTTCCTTACTAAATTGACATATAGTATATGTATATGTTAGATTTTCATTACCATTTAAAACTGAGTTTTTCTCTATTATACATATATTTTTGTTTTCTGAAACCATTCTAAAATTTTAATTTTATATTTATTTTGCCATGTTTATATAAGGTATTTTAATTAAATTTTATTTCTAAAACGTTAAAATTCAAATTCTATATACATATTTATATTTAATGAGTAATCTTGTAGAGATCTTTATTTGAATAGTTTACAAAACCGAAATCTTGCATATTTATTGTGCTACCTATTTTGAGTTTCTGTTTGATGAGTGGATCCATTTGAAGTTAATCTATTTTCATTCATTTCCTGTGCTCTCTCTTCATTTATAGGCTCTTCAATGATCCCCTCTGTTTGTAATTGAGTTCTGATATTCTCATGTTCAATCTGGGCTTCATTCGTCATTTCTGTATTACACAATTCTTCCACTTGACCTTGTCTTTCTTGATTCTGCAAATCCTGTTCGTTTTCTAATTGTAATTCTCCTCCCGTTACTGGTAGCTTTGTCGCATCCTCATAGCTGGGCAATGGTGGAAAAACATCATTTCGTGATCGACGTACTAATTAGAATTTCATAGATTTTCTATATCATTGTGTATATATACCTCTCTGGTTTTGAGGTGTGTAAGGCGGTGGACCACCATCTCCGGTAGTAAAAAACGGCCCCAAAGATCGCATAAATGGTGGCAATGAACTTCTTCCTGAGGCTACTGGTTCTCCATTGCCGAAAGATTCGATTCTCTCGTGTCTATTATATCCATCTCTTTGTGGCAACTGTACATGGCGTGATGACATAACTTCACTACTTCCTCCATTCACATTGTTATCAAGACCAGGCGGGAAATTGCAAGCACCAAGTAAATCTGTGCGTCTGTTATTCAAATAACGGTTTTGTACCTTTGATTATAGAAAATTATTTAGGAAGAAAGTTAATGTTTGTTACTTGCATTCGATGCTTCATCAATAAATACATGCTTAAGACGAGCTAAAAATAAAATTTTAAGACAAGTATTACTGGTCCTCAACCTACCACAATTATCATGACTAATGAAAAAACAGTGCCTGACACATCTCTAGTAGAAAACACCTCACTACCCTGAAAATAAAAATACACAACAACTTGGCTGGTTTTAGTTTAAAGGTTCAAATGCTTATTTTTACTAACATGTTCAAAATTCTCAAAACGTTGACGAAATCGAGAAGAGACTCCGCCTGCTCTACCAGTTTCCGTGTCACCGATATTTGATTCAAATGCGAAGCGGTGTGTGAGGTTCCCATCGAATTCGCAGTGAGGCCCAAAGAAATGTGGCTTGCAAACACATCCATCAAGCAATGGTCGTCCACCATTTAGACAAATAGGTTCTTTACATTCCTCTCCTCGATAAAAAGAGGTACAACTGCAATAATCTATACCATCTGGCCCTTAAACAATCTCCAAAATTTTTCATTCATCAAAAAATTAATGTACCGTGCACGCGTCGACCACGGTCACAAAACTTTTCACAGCGTTCGCCGAAAAATGGCTCCAAGCAAAAACAACGCCTTGGATCCAGCAGTGAACGGAATCCATTGTTTTGGCATTTGGGCAATCTTCGGCAGGAGCTGAAAATTACATCAAAAAGATTTGTATATTTAACTTACCGATCTAACGCGTGACCTAGCGCTAGCTCAGGGCACCTGCAAATAACGTGAGAAGCATAAGAGAGCTCAACAGGTATGCCAAAAATAGATTGTGGAAGCATAAAAGAACCCTTAAAAAGCCGACAATTTTCATCTGAATTGAGATTGACGGATTGGCCATAATCTTTGTGACCAGCTATTATATAGGACATTGACTATAATGTTATAAAATTATTTGCTGTTGAAGTTCTTTCTACCTACTTTGTCTATTTTGAAGTTCCGCACCAGCTCTGGATGGCTCAGCTGAGGTATTCCATCCATACAACAAACAATTTGAAAACGCTTAACAAATGTGAAGACATTCTGTGATGCCGTTGTACTCGTTTCTTCATTTTCATTATTTTCATGCAAATCTGATGCAATTTGTTCACTTATCAAGCTTGAATTTTCTGTGCTTTCGGTTTTTAGTGGTCTTGTGAAGGTTAATAAAATGGTACTATATAAAATTAACGTGTTATACATCTCTAAAAAATTGAGAATTTAGGTGTGAGTTCATGTTCATTGCCTCGGAAAAGCACTACACTGACTGGCACGAAAATAAATTGACTAAGGATTTAGGATTGACTAAGGAACAATGAGCAGCCTAAGCATCGATTTTTCCATTTTTCCTAGAGAAGAGAGTTCCCATCCTTTGAATAGGCCAACCGGCTGGCGAGGACAACAAATTGAAAGACATTAGAGTCAATATAAATGAGTAAAAAATATTATGTAGCTCTCTATTCCATCTTATGTGCTTGAACCGGTTTTTCCCTCTTATGTTAGGTGAATCTTTTTTTGGGTTTTGAAATTGAAATTCAAAAATGTGCAAGTAGACTGTATGGGTATATGACATTTGGCGGGTAATTGAATGTGAATATTAATTGTTATTTAGAGGCCCGAAACATTTATAAAACTTGTTATAATCTATGACCTTTCATCTAGTTATTTTGGTTTATTTTTTACGTGAAAAACAAAGTTATAAAAATATAAAAAATTAAAACGTTTCCTATAATATTAGATAAGTTTAAAATAAGTTGTAAGATCCAAATAAATTATTTAAAAATTAAAATACTTGGACATGTTTAAAAATAATTCCGAATATTTAACTGTCAGTTATTCTTATTCGGTTTTCTCTCTTTTCTCTGTTTGAAGTGCTCTTGAAGAACATGAAACAGAATTCCTTTGCTTGTTACCCAAAAAAGAGAAAAAGTTCAGAAATAGAAATTATTAGCCTGTCGCTGCAAGTGCATATTAGGGATTTAAAGTAGATATTCGTACAAGTTTTTTTTATAGTCGTTCCTCATTTCTTATTTGGAAATGATGAGTTCTCATTGTCTGCTATTTAAAAATAAAAGGAGTTCACAAAATTCATTGTATCCAAGTCGGAGATTAATTTTGGCTATTAATTTGCTATTGTTATCTTTTTCTTACTTACCCAATCAAGTATTCATGAAAATCTCTAAGTTCCCACTAACCGATCAGAAATTGCTAACACAAAAGTCTCCAATTCCTATATGCTCATCCGATTCCATCGGTATTCTTATACCAAATCCAGAAGTCTTGTCAGATTTACCGTTCATTATCTACGCTAATGGTTATGAAGAGCAGCCAAAATGCTTGCAACCTTTCCCTCCTGGATCACCACTTCTACGCTTAGAGATTCTACTAAAATTTGGCTTTCCTTGTGGTGTGAATAAAAGGCGAATGGTAAATGAATTATACTTATTCTGAATTTAAATTATGTTTTGTTAATTAGGTATTTCCACGTGTTGGTTTAGAATATTCGCTACGTGTTCTGCTTAATCATATTGATAAAAATGAGTTTCAAGTTCATATGAATAGGATTAATGGTTTCCAAAAATTGCCAAAAATTCAAAACAATCAGCGTATTTTTGATATTCATTGTCAGTATTTCTCTGATATTAATCAAACAGTTGGACAAGTTTTGGAAATAAGGTAAACATCCTTTGCTATACAAATAATTCGTAATTTCAAAATTAGTGCAGTAACAGGAACACTAATGGTAGATAAGTCAGTAGATGAAAAACTTTCTTCAACTAAAATTCATCAGCCTGAATGCAAATATACGTAATTGATAAGTTGAATTAATTATTTCTGATTGAAAATTTTTTTAGAATACACAGTAATTCAGTTGATGGACCAGTGGCTGATAAAGTAAAGTTAGGCGATCGTGTTTTTCACAGATGGCGTTGTGATGAGAGATATGCGCTTAAAGTTGGTTTATTCTCTGCGGTATTGTTATGCTCTATTTAATTATAGGTATATCGGTGTTATGCTACAGATGGTCGTAACAGAGAGCATCAAATAATTAATGACCAGGGGTGGCTTATGTTTTAGCTATTCATAAATTCTATCAAAATTTTTAGATGTTCTACTGACACATCTTTAATGCCACACCCACAGTATATAGACAATCCTTCACAAGCACTCGCGTCTAGTCGTGTATTTCGTTTCAATTCCTCTTCACGAATCTTTTTTGATTGCTTGTTGTATGCTTGTTTGAAAATCGACCCCGAATGTCGAAGAACAACAGTAAGGGTCAATTCGAAATATTTTATATTGCGAAATATTTTAGCAGCAAAAATGTATCAGCCGCATATCCTCAAGAAACACTTATAAATTTCAAAGACAAAAGCGCGAAATTACTTCGAATTCGGAAATGATTTCTTCCGAGAGACCTCAAATTGACAAATTAACAGTTCGTTTGGATACTGTTGAAGCGAACGAAGGTTGATTTATTTGGATATGTAGTAACATTACTTGTCTAAATTTACAGAGAATAATGATAAAAGTACAGAGTGTAAACTAAGATCTGCGCTGGAATATTCTCAAAAAGCCGTAAAGGCATTGACACTTCTAAATTTGGTTAGTTTATTGACAGCCGTTCTGCTGGGATTTGCGCTTTGTTGCCTGAAAAGACGTTCTAACAACAAGATAATAATTTCATCTTTAACTGGGTAAAAGAAAACGTACCCAGTATTATCGATTTATAAATTTTTATACATATCCGTTCTAATCGTATAAGATAAAGTCCGTTTTACTTTAATTTAGCCTTTGTTCTGCTAGTTGACCATTTATTCTTGTGACCTTTTTTCCGTTGAGCCTTTTCAACAACAAAGGAGATTGTCGTATTGAGTACAATATGTGCCTTTGCATTTGAGATGCGTGAAGCTAGACTTAAAAGGTCTTTAAGAATCGATGATAGACTACGTGGAATAAAGAGAATATTTGTTCGATTTAGGGAAACATGCAATTTTCATTGAAAAATTTTTGGCGAGTGGGTTTTTTGGCTGAAGTGATTTGTGTTTTTTTATGATTATGTACTATTATTATTTTATTGTTTTTATTTTACATTTTAGAGCTTAAAAATTCTTTAAAAATGCCAGCACAGGACGAGATTTTTCGAAATATTCGCGTAGTTGCCCAAGGTTTGGATGCATTACGAGATGAACATGAAGCAATAAAAAACAAGCTGACTGGTGGTATTGATCTGCTTACGCCGGATGAGCGTCAGTTGATTGACGAGAAAACATCAATTGTTGATAGGAATTTGGAGAATATACTTTTAGGCGTTGAGGAAGCTCAGGTTTCCTAAAATAAATTTTTTGATGTTGTTTCTCATTTCAGGTCATGGTTGCACTTGCTTCGCATTTTCAAAATTTGGAGGCTGACAAACAAAAGTATAAAGCTCAAGTTCGACGTCTATGTCAAGAAAATGCGTGGATTCGTGATGAGGTTTTATAAGCTATTGTTTTTTATAACAAAAAATGTTTTAGTTGAACTCGACTCAACAGCAACTTCGTACAGCAATGCAGGTTTTTTTTATTTTTCTTTAATTGAATTCTTTAACTATGCCAGAACATTGCGCAATTGGAAGAGGAGAACAAGCACTTGAAATTTATGAATAGCATTAAGAAATTTGATGAGGATTTGCCGCAACTTGCTGACAAGGAAGGTGATCAAGCTGAACAGCAACACACTGCAAGCGATGTCCATAATTCAACATTACAGGAGCTTGGTTTTGGTGACGAGGAAGAGGATTTGCAAAGTTTGTTTTTGTCTTATTTTGATTTCCATAAAAACATTGATTGGGGGAAAGGGCTTGTTTGGTATGTTGACTGTGTTATTTTTAGTCCTTTCTATCTTTTTTTCCTGAGGTAAAAGAAGACTGAATGCTCTTATTATAGGCGTTCATGTCGATACATCCTCGGAAATTATTTATTTTCATAAATAGAACTGAGCAATGTTTCTATATTTGTTCTGTCTAAATTGAATAAACAATTAATAACTGAACATGGATGTTTATTTAGTATTTATTCCCTCCCTACGTGACTTTTTACTTGATGTACAAAATTGTTAGTCATTTTTTCCACTAAATTTCCCTGTGGCTTCACTCATTCGATGTCACTCTTCCTTCAATTCCGACATCTTTTCTTTGTTTCTGCTTGCTTCACTCATACGTTGCCCTCGTTATTAGTAAATGGCTGAATAAATCGATGTTTCTTTTTCATATTAAAGACGTTTACAAATACAAAGTATTGAAAGAAGGATGAATTCAGTTTATTGAAAGTATACAGGGATGAATTGTTGTTGGTGATTCACGAGAAATCACCAACGAAAAGTTGGCAAGATGCCGCATGAAAATTATTCCAAAGAAAAATAACATTTAAATAAGAAATGCCTAGAAAGCCTTAAAAAATAGTAGGGGAGGAAAAGCCTTAAACTTGGGTAATTAAATGTAAATTCCTAAATTATAAGTTGAAAGAATTAAATTAAAAGAGTAAAATGTTTATTTTAAAAATAAATACTTAAAATTACATTTTAAATAAATTAAAGCTTAAACAAATTTAAATAAATTAAAGGAGAACATTTAAAAATTTAAAGGCAAAAAAAAAAAAATTATATAATTTTTTATTTATTCATTTTTTTCTTATATTGATGGGGCCTGTAGGGGAGAAAAGTTGAAGGGTGAAGAAATTGTGAAAAGGTGAAGAGAGGAGAAGCATTTTTTCTTGTTGGGAGAGATTGTTGTTGTTTTTGTTGTAAAGCCAAGCCTACTTTGGCTAAAAAAAATAAAGAATTAATCTTTCCCAGAAGGGAGAGGGAGTAGGAAAGAAAGCTGATTGGTTGCTTCTCTTAGAGAAGCAACGCTTTGAGAATATTGTTGCTTCTCTAAGAGAAGCAACCTAGTTATGTCCTTTCTTAGAAAGGACATTATTGTCGCATTCTGCGACACATTCCCCTTTTTTCGATTTTGCCAAATCAGCCAGAGTCCTTGTACCAATTTCAATATTTATTGAGCTCTGGGGAATGGTCGGGAGTCTGTTCTCGGTTTCGTTCTCGCTCCTCGCTGGGTTGGCGCTGTTTTTGACCAGAGGTCTAAAAACGGTCAGATCATTTTTCAGTTTCACGCAGATGAACAGGATTCCCTGGTACACTATGGTTGCGGTTGTTAAGACGCAACATACATTGACCCATAGGGAATGTAGGTTGCTCAGTAGCTCGCTCGCCTCTTTCTTAACCTGACCCAAAGTATCGATTTCAAAGGAATGTGAATTGTCAGAGACTGACTTTTCAATGTTTATGGATGTCCAACTACTTGATGCTAATGAGTGATGTCCGGGCAACAGAAGTTCCTCAGACCTATTATTGTAAACGAAATTGTGGAATATTTGAAGGTGGTTGAGTTCTTCGAATTCCACGCCCGCGTTCGTCGACAGGTGGACTTTTTCCTGAAATCTCTCAACGGTTCCCTCTAGCTGATCCACTTGATAGATTTTTTCTTCGATCTCCAATGCCAATTTCTGTGCAACGGAACAAGGGATTTCTTCACTAGTCTGACTCAGAACCAGAGATTCCGGGTCAATGAAACCATGTTTAGTGATGTTTGAAGTCATCGAAATCTGGAGGAAACGATAGCAATGTCCATTTGTTCTAACTTTCAGCAGTATGAAAGGAACTGATGCACAATGTGTCACTTCGACTATCGATCGAGTAAACCATCGAGCATGAATTTCTTGTGTCTTGAGGAGGGCCCTTACCCAGAGGGTGGGGTCTTGAGGTTTTAGATCCAATTCTTTTCTTTTTTGACATTCTCTAAAAAGAGTTTGTCGGATGGTTCGTTGGAATTTCATTTGCGCCGCAGTGTTAGTCGATGCGATTTCTTCTGGGGTCCTCCATTCGCTACGCTTTTGTCTCCGAGAACGGATCCAATCGTGATCAGACTTTCGAATAGCAAACCCTTCATCAGAAACGATCAATTTTTCCCCACAATTGTCAATTACGTCGTTATTACCAGACCAAGTGAGAGAGTTTTCTCCACTTTCGTCGAGGAATTCATTTTTCCAAGCTTTGCCAAACCATGACCAGCCATATTTGTAAGAACAAGGTTCGCAGTCCGAAGTCTGACACTCTACATGCCAGACGAGTAGGGAGTCATTTAAATTACAAAATCCATCCTTATAATTACAGTGTTGGACATCCAAGACAGGGGAGGACAAAGTGTTTGTACCCATTCGAAACAAATCGGTACTTAATAGTTCGCAATTTTCAGTTGTGTAGTTTCTAGGTCCGGTCCACCAGGATTCCCATTTTCCAGGATATTCAGCGCTCAAGATGTTGTTAGTCCTAAATACGCGGTCGCTTCCAGTTAAGGTTCCTACTGTGCATTTCTTCTTTTCCCTCATATCTCTGCATTCCCCCGAAGTAATCGGTAGGAATTCTCTTTTATTCTCCGGAAACTTATCTCCCAAAACGTTCTGATAAAGTTGGACAGTGTCTCTAAATTTACGGCAAGCGAAGCCCCCGTAAATAGGATATGGAAGACGTACCTTATCAAATATGTCTAGTGTGACATTCTTCCCTTGTGTCACGTCCTGGATATCCGCGCAAGAAACAGTTGGAATTCGCCAGTATGACTTCATTTTGCTGCATAATAGTGCATTTCCCGGAATTTCTGCCAATGAGGTTCCACACGCGTAGCGTGCGAACGCGAGCCAAATGAGTCCATAGCCTGTTCTTTTTGAGATAGTTCCAAATAAAATGAGGACGCCAATCCATAGGATTGTGTCAAAAGAATCCATTTGATTGTCGCGCGAGGGGGTTGTATCGGCGCGAACACTTGTGAGAAGACTCAGAAGAGTCATCACCGTCAAGGTAGCCGAAGGGGTGATTCGTGACCAAATTGTACGTACCTTAGTTTGAGTGACAGGAGCAAACAGTTCTATGAATGTGTAGCATTTGTCTGGTGTACTGGTGAATTTTGTTATCATCGTACGAAGACGAGACAACCATTCTGATTTTACGCATTGTGCCAGGTTAGCTGCCGTTTCAACGCCCCTGTCGTCAGCTGGGTCTTGAATCACAACTGAGTATGCTGTCAGTCGGGTCACCACCTTTGGCACGATGATTCCATATTGAAGGGCGATGGCGTTGTTCTGGAAGTCGAATGTTGCAAGCCAGATTATGAAGTTCGAAAAAAGTCGACCCAAATTTTCAGTGTTGTTGGAGACGAACCCTCTTGGTGGTAATTTTCTAGTTGTTGCGTGTGGTAGCACTCCTCGTTGTTGTAGGAAGAAGCTTACCAGCATAATGATGGAAATGCTGTTGAAGCCACCATGTTTGCTGTCAACACATCCTAGATGCTTGCCGAAGGCTTTTACAAAAAAGGCCAGAGGTAGAAACCGGTGGTCGCAGTTTTGCCAGCAGTTGATTAGTTGAACATGGGACGTCCCCGCATTGTTGTTTACAGTGATGTCGATCTTCAATGATGGGCGGCGAGCGCCTTCTTCCGTGAACAACATTTCGATCAGAGGAACCCTTCTTGACGGGATGATGTCCACATTATTAAAATGCTGCTCAAGGATGCTTTGAACTTTTCTTAAAACTTTCATGACGCCTCCCCGATAAAGTTGTTCATCCGTCGAAATGCTTATATCCAAATCTGCGTTGTTTGCAGCCATTCCTGTTGATGAGGAGCCAGTCATTGTCATCCGTGCCAGTCCGATTGAAGCCAACTTTTCCTGAATTATTTTGAAAACTCTTTCCTTCCTTTCTCTTTCTTCATTCGTTTGCTGATGTGTGAAGTAGTAAAATTCGATTTCCTGTGAAAGGAAGTCGAAGGTGTCGTTGTTCGGTTTCGTTGTGATGCTTGAGCATGCCATTGATGTTGTTGGCTCTTCATTTTCTTCTACTTCATCCCACATACTTGTCCCTGGCTGAAAATTATGAAAATGTTTTGCCCGTTTAAACCCGCTTATCTCCCCTGTCCTTACGGTAGAAACCTCAGGACCTACCTTGTCAAGATTGGAGACCAATCTGACCTCAGCTTGAACCGGTGGTTGTTGGGGTTGTTGCCGTGGTTCCAAAGGTTCTTGAACATCCAAGCGTCGTCGACGGGGAGCTGCTGGTGGTGGTGATGGTGCTGCAGGTGGGGCCTCCTGTTGTTGTTGTCTTGGTTGTTCTCGGGATGGAAATCCTTCGAACTGGGAGCGAATTCGTCGAACTAAGTCATCAAGGCCTTCTTCTGTTGGTTCACCGTTGTCGTTGATGTACCTTGAAGAAACTTCTTCTCTACTAAACATTGGTTCGATGTATAGATGCCCGTTTGTTGTCGTAGTCCGATGAAGTTCTTCTTTTAGAATTCGCCAATTTTCGAGGTGTCGACGGTTTAGAATTGGAGCTACGATGAGAAGGCTGGAGCCGCGATGAACTAATGCTTCTAGGAAATGTTGCAAGTCACTACGACATGTTGTTCTGAAGTCGTTGCCCTGAAGGTGTTTTCGCAGGCCGAGGTAGTCATTTCCAGTGTTGAGAATTACACCTAAAATTTCCGGTCCAATTTGAACTTTGGAGAAGTCATATTGGTGGAAGGCGTTTAGTTTGTCCGAAAATACTCCTCTTGCTTTTAACTTGATGTTGTAATCGTCGCCCAAGATTAAATATTCCGTGAGAAACCTAAGAATAGGACTCACACCAAAACGTTGTTTGTGACGGTAGACGTTGATGGCATGTTGAAATGGTCGATAGGAAGTTCTAACATATTCTTCTGCTGCTCTTTGACCTGGTCCAGTAGCGAATTTCGTCCAATCAGTATGTTCCCAGTCGATGATGTGTGCTGGTCGCTCCAGATTTTGATGTAGGCAATATCGGGCCCATGTACATGAATTAGCTCTTACTTCGATTATTTTATTCCAATCCTCCGCCTCCATTCTTGGTAATTTTCGACGAGTCTTTTCGTGGTACTGTTGTTGGAACCAATACCATTCCGTAATAATTTGTCTTGGAGCCGATATTACTTCTTTAATAAAATCTATGAGCATTTTCATCTGGTCCGTTCTAAGAATAGATTGGACTATGGCCAGTAATAAAAGTGTTGTTGCTGTAAATTTGGTAGACATGTTGAAATTAGTTCTCAATTCCACGCCACCTCTTCCAATCACTCTTCTCGTGGCCAAATCATGAAGTCGAACAGGGTTGCATTCTTCGTGTCCGACCGCTCCGGGCTCACAAACGTCTCCCCAAGACCAACCGGAAACGTTGTTTAGCATTATTCCACCAGTCGTTGGATTCCTGGCAACGGGTGACGGTCCATTTTCTTCTTCAAATACTTCTTCCAATTCAATATAGTCTTCCATATTTTCTAAAAAAGGGAATATAAAAGTTGCTCCTGCTAGGGTTTCAGTTTCTTTTCTTTCATTTACTTCTATCGGATATAAATGTGAGATCGCGCGATTCGTGACAAATCCACCCATATTAATTTTTGCCGAGCGTGCAGTGCCTCCTTGATCTTGGAAAAGTTCAAGGATAAGAGCTAATCTCCATTCTTTTCGGTCATGGTCCGGGTCGAATACCAATACCACGTCGCCCACCTGAGGTGGTTGACAATGTTTAGAGTTTTTAAACGAAATGCTTCTTTCTCTAAGAGATAGAAGGTAATGCCGTATCCAAGATTTACGAAAGTGTTCTAGTTGCTTGCGAGACGCGAGCAACATTTTTTCCAGATTGATTTTTGAATTTGGTTGGGGGTAATACTGTTGATCGCTGTCCATGGTCTCTGGGTTCAGTGATGGTATAGTTGCGTGTCCTTTCCAGGGAAGGAGTATATCAATAGGTCTCAGAGGTTTAATCAGATCTCTTTCCGACCGAAAAGAGACTGGTCTTTCGTTGACGACTTTCGAAATTTCCGCCAACAGAGTCCTAATTTCATCCAAATTCAACTTAGTTGATTTGGCGAGTGATCGTTTGAGGCAATATTTTACGGGTCCTATTAATCGTTCGTACGGTCCTTTCCATGGTGCTCTTTCAATTATGAAGTGCCACGTGACGCCATTATTCACCATGTAATTCTGAACGGAGTTATGTCGGAAGACACCCTCCCATCTCTTTTCAATTCTTCTTTCCCGGTTCACTTCTTCCACTGTCCAACTCGTGGAAACGAGTTGACTTGCTAGTTTGAATTGCAAAGCATTGTCTGAGTATATATTCAAAGGGCAGTCCCACTGTGCCACAAATCTGCGGAAACTATTAAGAAAGGCAAAGGCTGTGCAGTCAGTTACTACGTCTAACGCTATTGCTCGCGTCGCCATACACGTATAGATTGCGCCCCAATATTTAGCTAATCCATCTGCGGTGCGGTATTCGTTGGGCCCGAAATAATCGAGTCCAACATTCTCAAAAGGTCTTTCAAATTTTACTCGGTTGGTTGGGAGTGGCGGATGTTGCGGTGTTTGGTACGGTTGAGCTCGGAAACGAGCACAACGATAACATTTTGAGTCAAGATTGTGGTATATAATTCTTTCAATAAGTTTTCGACATTTATCGACCCAATAATGTTGTCGGATAATGGTAGTAACTGTGGCTACTGCTGCGTGTTTTGATTGAACGTGCGCTTCTTGAACTATAAGTCTAGTTATTTGTGCTTCTCTAGGAAGCCAAATAGGTAATTGTGCGTCTTTGGATGCTTGTGAGTTCTCGATTCTACCTTCGCAGCGCCATATTCCATCTTTCCTATGATTAGACAGTTTTAGTCGCGCCTGTACTTCCTCCGAAGGTGGAAATACATATTGAGCTTCTCGTATTAAGAATTTTAGCGCGTTTTTCGTTTCTCTTACTGTTACGCCAGGATTCAATACCATGTGCCTAAATCCTTCGTAGTTTAGATCTGTTTGTCCTATATTGTTTTTCCGACAAAGTCGTAAAACAAGAGCAACAATTCGTTTAACCAAAGCGAGCTTATTGTATCCAAATCTTTGGAGATCCAACAAGAATGTTGGTCTCTGGGTCTGTGTGTTGAGACTGAGATGCCCTAGGGTTTGTTCCTTAATCTCTGGTACGTCGGCTGGGTCATAATATTCAGTTTCCGGCCATTCTTCGCAAGCTAGTTTGAGCCAAGATGGTCCTTGCCACCAAATCCTAGCATGGTTCAATGCCTCTGGTTCCATTCCTCTACTCGCGATATCTGCTGGGTTCTCTTTGCCTGGGACCCTTCGGACCTGGTATTTACGTAGTAAAACCAGCCTATTTTCTACATATCTGTCTAATTTCCTATCCGATTTAAGCCAATGAATGATATCCAATGCGTCGACCCACAAGAATGTAGACTCGACTGTCACCTTTTGCAATTGCTCTGACAAGAATGTTAGCAATTTAATCCCTAATTTCGCAGCCTGCAACTCTAATTTGGGTATGGTGTCATAGTCTTTTGGTAGTTTAGCGGGTTTGATACTGCTCTTAGCCATAATCAGTTTGCTTTCCATAAGATCATTTTGTTTGCGCACAAGATATACGCAAACGCCAAAAGCTTTACCGCTTGCGTCAGTGAAGGCATGCAATGTATAAGAACATGTTCCCTCTACGAAGAGAGGACTAAACAATCTTCTATCCAAGGTAAATGATTGATTTTTCCAGGTTCCCATTAATTTTTGCCACAAGCCATTTTGTTCGTCCGACAGTTTGTCGTCCCATTTCAATTTCTTTGACCAAATATCGTTCATGAAAATTTTGACCGGTAATAATACCGGGCAAATTAAGCCTAGCGGGTCAAAAGGAGTTGCCAAAATTGATAGCACTTCTCTTTTCGTTGCAATTTTACCTTCAGGGAACTGAGGTAACTTGATAAGCAGCCAATCAAAAACAGTGTCCCAGGGGATTCCTAGCAATTTTACAGTTCTGTTTGTTAGAATTTTTTCAGCTGGGAGTGATTCAATTAGTCGCCTGTCGTTAGAGGATATTTCTCTTAAGTTCATTTGTGCGTCCTTAAAAATGTCGCAAGCCTCGTCCACTACAGCCCCGGGAGTCATACCGATGGGAACATCGATGACTATATTGTCGACATAAATATTTTCTAGGATGGCTTGCGCAACTTTTGAGTCCTTATATTTCTCCACATGGTGTTTTACAGTCGCAGAAAGCAGAAAAGGACTACAGGAAAGTCCGAACAGTACTCTGGTAAATCGGTAAACAATGGGGTTGTCATCTAATTTTGGATTAGCGGGGTCAGAAGACCAGAGGAATCGAGTGGAATCTCTATCCTGTTCCGCAATCTCGATTTGCAAAAAAGCTTTCTCGATATCCAAGGTGACCAAAGTCGTTGCTAGACGGAGTCTGAGCAACACGCCCGTGAGATTTTTCAGCAATAGAGGGCCCTTGTACAAACATTCGTTAAGAGAAGGAGCGGTACTTCCCCTAACTCGAGCGGAACCGTCATAGACGACCCGCACTTTTACTTGTTCGTTTATGTGTTTCAGTACTGGTTGGTGAGCCAAGTAATGTGTGCCAGTGTAGTTATGCATGTCATATACTCTTTCAATGATACCTCTTTGTTCTTGTTCTTTGATTGTTTGGTCATATGTCTTCATTATTTCTAAATTATTTCTCAGATTCTTCAAATTTGATTTTAATCTTCCTTTAGCCAATCCATAATTCACTGGGAGTAGTTCCTTTTTGTCGTTCCAGAGTAGTCTAGCCTTATATCTTCCATCAGGTAATTGTTCGAGACTCCGTGAAAATTCTTCTAATAATTGTTCATCTTTTTGGAAATTTTCAACATCTTGTAAGCCAGCATTCTGTAAAGAGAAATGTTCTTCCACCATTTTATTGAGAACGTTGTCTTGTTTTGTACCTACATACATAGTGTGTTCTGAGTCGTTGATAGTTACATTAGCTAATTTACTTCCTGGTACCTTTGCACTAATTCGTCCCTCCCCATAGAGGAGTGGACCTAAGAGCGTTTGATAAATAGTAAAGCCAGAAGGGAGTCTCTCCTGAGGAGTGACTCGAAGTAAGTCATAGTCTTTCGCGCCGAGAAGGATGTCAGGCTCTTGTCGGTCCATAGGCAGTGAGAGGGAGAACCTGTCCAAGAATGGATGGTTCGTATCCAAGTTGACCACGGGGATGGAGGTAGTTATTTGTTCCTTTCGCCTCAACGAAGTTGAGTGAATGAAACCTGAGTCGTCGTTAGCCAGTATCGAGACTGGACTAACTTCGTATTCGTGAAGGAGTGGTTCACTAGAAAATGCCCTATAGACTTCCATTTTTTCTTTTGACCGGATTGGTAATTGTAGTTGCGCCGCGAGTTGATCAGTTATGTAAGAGAGTCCACAACATGAGTCCCAAATTATAATTGCCTTCTTTTTAATTTCAGGTTTATCTGGGTTGAACACAATATTTTCGGTGCACATATATAATGTCTCCTGTCTGGGAAACGAAGGCATAGCTTTCGTTTCGATTCTGGTTTCAGTTTTGACAACGTTCACAGTCGCCTTAGGCGATGGAGAACGCTCGGGCGAAATCGACGGAGTCGGTACGCGCTGTTGGTTATCCAATAATTTTTTGCAGAGCACTCTAGGGTGGGGTCCTTGACAAAATTGGCACGTTCTGGGCACCCGGCAGTGCTGCGAGACGTGAGTTTTAGACAAGCAATGCGTGCAAAGTTTCAATTCCCTAACCCTATTGTATCTCTCCGTAAAGGTTCGATACTTGACGCAGTCTTTTGTCCAATGCTTCTCAAAACATAAATAGCAAGGCGCACTGGGTTTCTTTTCAGTTGAGGTTGGTTTCATGGCAGGTCTTAGTGGAGTCGGAGACCCACTGGACGAGCCCCTCGAGTGTTGGGAATTGTCCGGCGACCGGTTCCTATCCCTAAACTCCGCTGTCGTTCTCTGGAAAGAGACCGACTTTCGCTGAGGGAGTGATAGGGTTAGTGTTGGACTTCGTTCTCTTCTTTCTCTTTGATCTCTACCTCTATTAGGACTAACGGTTTCGTGTTGGAGCCCATATGCCCTTTCATTAGTTTCTTCATCTTTGACTAATTCTTTTAATTTGGTCCTAAAAGTACTGGTATTCCATGGCCTGCAATTTCGCTTTATCTTCTTAATTTCTCTTAGCATTGCATAACTTAATTTATTCTCCAGAGAAGAACAAATTATCGGATTGTCCAACTCAGCCCCGAGAGACTCGAGTTGTCGGCAGATCAATTCTAATTCAAGTTGGAATTGTCTCACATCAGAAAATGTTCGACATGGTTTGAGTGCGTGGAACCTTTGAATCAAATCCCCAGTTAAAGTTTCTTTATCGTCGTAACGCTCTGTAAGTAAGTCGATAGCAATCTGATAGTTATCCGCTGACGGAGTCAGGTAACGTACCAAATTTAGCGCTTCACCCTCTAGGAGACCTATTAGGTGGTTAAACTTATGGATGGGTTCTATGTTTGAATTGCCTACTGTCGCATTAAAGCATTCTATAAATTCTCGCCAATGTCTAACCTTTCCAGAAAATTTCTTAGGAGACGCCAAAACAGGTAGGGAAACAGGTTGTACAGTTGTGTTGAGGGAATGGTCCGCAGTTCTATTAAAGAATGAGGTGTCGTTCCTAGGTTGAGAGGCTGCGAGAACGACCTCTCTAGCATTAAATTGTCTTGTCAGTTCTAGTAAACCTCGTCTTGCCTCAACCGCTTTGTCAAGTATGCCTTGATTGCTTAATTCATTTTGGGTCTTTTCATAAATTTTTTCGAATTTAGTTCGATCAGTTTCAGTCGCCTGAGAGATGAGCGTAGCCCATTCCTCATCGATTTTGTCCAAGCTAGCCATTAAGTCCTCTAGTTCTTTGAGGTAACCTCGCAGAACAATAAGCGTCGATTGTATTTCCGCCAATTCGTTCAGTGCTTCCTGATGAACAGGGAGCACTGGCATTTGCCTCGCGAGAAGGGATGTCAGAGCTTTTACTGCTTTGCCTGTGCGTATTGTCAAAACTGTTGACATTTTAAAAGCTTTGGAGATAATTAGAAAGTAAATAATTTATTCTGAATTATTAAAATTAATTATTAAATAGCGTGAACAACAAATTAAAAGTTAAAAAAAATAAAATTAGAGAAATAATAGATTTGAAAAAATTAAAAACTTAAAAAATTTTAAAATTGAAATTAAAAATTAAAATTAAAAATTTTATTTAGAAACTTAAAAGAATTTAAAATTAAAAAATATTTATGATAAGTTGAATGTAAAGGAAGAAATTAGAATTTGAGAATGTAAGACGAAGTATTGGTTTAAGACAGGAAAGAAAGACAAAAGTTTATTGAAGACAGGAAAGGAAGATTACACATAATGATCAGTTATGTGAAACGACAGGGAAGTGAAAGGAATAAGACAGGAGAGTAGTTAGCCAGGAAAAAGCTAGCAATAAATAAAAAGATTAAAGTTAGATAAGAGACATAAGTCGAAAGGGAAGGCAAAAAAAAACAGTTAAGTGTTTAATGACAGGAAAGTTTAATAATTGTTGTATCGGCTTAGTCGAACAACTTTCGTTTATACCTTGACCGTTTTGTAAAGAACAATAATTGCTCTTTACACTTCTTCAATAATCTTCCCAGAAGTAAATTTATTGTTACACTATTGTTGGGAAAGTTATTATTAAGTGTGATTAATAATAAATAAAATGGAAGTAAACATAAAAATTTAAAAGAAATGCATAAAAGGAATTTGAACCTAGGATATTACACAAAAAATTTGTTAAATTACAAATTGAAAGAGGAAATTTATAAGGGAAAGGGTTATTAGAGTATGGGATTTGAGGGAAGGGTTGGTCCATTTCTGCGCCGCACTGAAATCCCGAAGAGCGAAAGAAAAGAAACCGACCGTGTCGAGCCCTTAGGGCCGACACCTTTACTCTTGTATTAATTTATAAATTAAATTTTGTTTAAAAAAAATTTAAAAAATCTTCCTCAAGCAGAAGCCTTTGGAATTAAAATTAAATTTAATTAAAAGAAATTTTTAAAAAAAATTTTTAATTTAGTAAATTCTAGGTTTTGTGTTACTCTCAGAAGAGAGACACGATTAAAGAAAATTTAATTAAAAAAATTTTTTAATTTTAGAATTTTTGAAAAATTTTGAAATTTTTAGAAAATTTTAAAATCTGAGCACCTTCCGCCATTTTCAGCAGTAGAACAAGCAATTTGATTCCAAAATTAAAAATTCCAAGTTAACAAGCAGCCAATTCCAAGTAGGTTCCAAATCCAAATAAATTCCAAATTAAACAGCAGAGCAAATTGAATAATTAAATTCTAGAATTGAATAAATTAGAATAATAATTTGATGAAGAATTTGCTGTCAACCTTTAGTTGTGTTGATGTCTAGAAAAGAAAAAATTTGAGTGATTTTAATTAAAAATTATTTTTTGGGGTAAGACCCTTGTCGTCCTCTCTAAGAGAGGACGACCTTGTCGTCCTCTCTAAGAGAGGACGACTAGTCGATTTAGTATAGGGTTCCTGGTACCTCAGAAAGCAGGCGTCCTCCGGCAGAAGCTTTCGGACCAAAGTTGATTTGTCGTCGAACGAAGAGTACTAACCACTATACTAACTAGAAAATTTCTAAAAAATTAAAAATTTGAGTATTTGAGGAAAGGAAAGGCCGGCAGGATCCCGTCCCCCGGTGAGAACACTGGGAGACGGAATCCTGCCGTGCTCGCCATTTGTTGGTGATTCACGAGAAATCACCAACGAAAAGTTGGCAAGATGCCGCATGAAAATTATTCCAAAGAAAAATAACATTTAAATAAGAAATGCCTAGAAAGCCTTAAAAAATAGTAGGGGAGGAAAAGCCTTAAACTTGGGTAATTAAATGTAAATTCCTAAATTATAAGTTGAAAGAATTAAATTAAAAGAGTAAAATGTTTATTTTAAAAATAAATACTTAAAATTACATTTTAAATAAATTAAAGCTTAAACAAATTTAAATAAATTAAAGGAGAACATTTAAAAATTTAAAGGCAAAAAAAAAAAAATTATATAATTTTTTATTTATTCATTTTTTTCTTATATTGATGGGGCCTGTAGGGGAGAAAAGTTGAAGGGTGAAGAAATTGTGAAAAGGTGAAGAGAGGAGAAGCATTTTTTCTTGTTGGGAGAGATTGTTGTTGTTTTTGTTGTAAAGCCAAGCCTACTTTGGCTAAAAAAAATAAAGAATTAATCTTTCCCAGAAGGGAGAGGGAGTAGGAAAGAAAGCTGATTGGTTGCTTCTCTTAGAGAAGCAACGCTTTGAGAATATTGTTGCTTCTCTAAGAGAAGCAACCTAGTTATGTCCTTTCTTAGAAAGGACATTATTGTCGCATTCTGCGACAATTGTCTGATAATTTTGTACATAAAGAAAAACACTAACTGGGGGGGGGGAGGATGGGGGACTCTAAGTACTGTCTATTTTATATTTATTTTTAGATACAAGTGGTCAATATTCAATGCCAACTCCGGCAAATGCGATGGCTGCGAGTGCAACTGCTGGTTATGATATACCACAACGTTTAAAAACACTTCATAATCTTGTATGTCTTTCTTTTCTGTTTAATTTATCTTATTTAAAATTTCTAAGGTTATCACTTATGCGGCACAAGGACGCTACGAAGTTGCTGTTCCCCTATGTAAGCAAGCATTGGAAGATTTGGAAAAGAACAATGGACATGACCATCCGGATGTCGCTACGTATTTTTTGAATTTGACAAAGTATGTTTATTTTTAAGGATGTTGAACATTCTGGCTCTCGTTTACCGGTATTTTAATAATTTTCTTTTAACTAATTTAAATTGAGTAAATTTATAGTGATCAGCGTAAATATAAAGAAGCGGCTACGTTATTGAATGAAGCGTTGGCAATTCGTGAGCGTTGTCTTGGTGAAGACCATCCTGCGGTAATTCTTTTCTTTCGCTGTGAATTTATTTTTCTATAGGTTGCGGCCACTCTCAACAATTTGGCAGTTCTGCACGGAAAGCGCGGAAAGTACAAAGATGCGGAGCCTTTGTGTAAGAGAGCATTGGAGATTCGTGAAAAAGTGCTAGGTGCTGATCATCCGGATGTTGCGAAGCAATTAAATAATTTGGCGTTGATTTATCAAAATCAGGTTGTTATTTTTTTAACTATTATTTTTTCTTGATGTATTTTATAGGGTCTTTACGATGAAGTTGAAAAGTACTACAAACGTGCACTTAAAATTTATGAAGCAAAATTTGGTCAAGATGATCAAAATGTGGCGAAAACGATGAACAATCTTTCCTCTGCTTATCTAAAACAGGGAAAATATAAGGTTTTCGCCTGAATTTCCATTTTTAGCAATTTATTTCATTTTGCAGGAAGCTGAGTTATTGTACAAACAAATATTGACGCGTGCCCATGAACGTCAATATGGAGAGACTAGCAACGACAACAAGTCTATTTGGCAAATTGCTGAGGACCGTGAAAATACGAAGAATCAACATGCAGATAGTGGCATTTATCATGAAAATATTCAGGATGCAATGATGAAAGTCGATAAGTACGCATTTTTATTTAAAGATTTTGGCTGAGGTTTTCTTTTCTTTACGTTTACAAAGTAATTACTTTTTTCCTTTTTACAGTCCAACTGTAACTACAACATTAAAAAATCTTGGAGCACTCTATCGACGTCAAGGAAAGTACCAGGCTGCTGAGACCCTTGAGGATGCTGCTTTGCGGGCTAAAAAACAGGTATTTTCTTGCAAACACTAATAGGGTTGAGGGTGTTTCTGAGGGCGTCGGGGGGTATTTTTTCTTTTTTAACGGTGGTTAATTATCACCGTACCAATTAAGTCGTCTGAAGCCGAATGCGGTCGTCAAATGGAAGAAAGCAGTTTTAACAAGTTGATGCGTGATTTAGCATAGAGAGTTATGAATGAAGCAACATTGATTTTTAGCAAAAGGTCAAAATAGTTTTAAAGTTTTTTAATTCTTTGTGGTTATTATTGTTGTGATTGCGCTTTCTGTCTTGACGTTTTCCATTTTTATAAGGATATGACATTTCTTTAACTAATTTGGGGAAACAATTGCTTATATGTGTTCCTTGTTGCCATCTTTCAAATTTTCAGCCTGGCATAGCATCACAACAATGTACAACTTATACCGGTTCTGATTCTCCACCAAAAATGCATGTATCTGATGAAATGACTACTACTAACCAAACACAAGTGATGGGAGGACGTTCACAAATGACACAATCACATTCTTCGGGAGGACTGAAATCGCGATTAATGAATGTCTTGGGTCTTAGCCCTGGTAATGAAGGTGGCGCTGGTGGATCACAATAAGAATTAAAGTGTTTATATGTAAATTTTTTTTAATTTTTTTAAATTTAAATTCCCATTTTTGTCTGTGGTTAGTCTGCTATCAAGCACACAAATTTTCCTTTTAGTTTACAAAATTTTTCTGATTAAAATTTTTTTTAATTTTAGGTATATTATTAAAGAATGATTGGTTTTTCGAATTAACACATGTTTATAATAAATTAAGACTAAATTCATTATTCTTACAATGTTCGATTTTTTTAGCTTTTGTCGGTAAAGTTTTTTTAATGTTTATTTTTAGTTCATATAAATTCTGGAAAAAGTAGGGGGGTTTTATAGTAAATTTTCAACAAAGCTCACTTTGGACAATCCATAAGATTTAAAGCTTAGTTTGTCTTCTTTTTATTTAAGTTTCTTGAGAGATTTTAAATTGAATAAAGCATATATGCAAATAGAATTTGCCATTCATTTTAAGGCCTATTCTAACTACTCATTTTTTTCACCTAAAAATTTGCTTTATATAAGGTGAATTTTTATTTTGAAAATTTCTATCTAATTCCTTTCTCATAAGATAAGAACATTAGTTAGTTCCTTTAATGATTCAGCAGACTTTTGTTTCTTATATAATGGCCATTAATCTTTATGGGAAATTGATTGTAATAAAGGGGGTAGAAAAGTGTGGTTAATTGAACAGAAGAGAAGAAATAATTTTTCCACAAAGATTGCCACTTAAGTGTTAGTGGCGATTTTGCCTCTAACGCGGTCTCATTTATTGCATAGAGAACGGATTAAAGCCAAGACATATCAATTCAATTAGCAAAACCAACTAAAATAATTTAGCCAGCATTGAAATAAGCTTTAATGTTTTATTCTAACATTGCTTTAATCATTTTTCATTTCTGCTTTCTGGTGCCGTTTGTTCGATCAGATGGTACGTATTGACCTGACATTTTAAAATGAATTAAGATCTTACAGGAACAACTTCCAGAACAACAAAATCAGACAACTTGAGTAACAGGGGTGGTGGCGTTTATGAATCCGTTCAAATTGACGATCCAGCTGAAGGTTCTTCTGGAATTTACTTCAGGATAAGCCAAAAAGGTGTCAAATTTAAATAATTGAATTAACTGAACCTCAATCTAATGTTTGATTAATTTTAAGGTGTTGATTATCTTGCAAATTTAGCATCTAAAGGGTTGCCTAAAATTATGGTAGGTTTATCACAATATAATGATTAAATTTGAACAATTTTTAGAATCGGTTAGCTTTACCGACAATAAGTGAAAGTGGTCTTGTGATTAGTGATGCAGTGATTACTAAAATGGACGAGCCACAGATTGGGGTCAAGTTCGTTCCAGACTATGGTATCATACTTTTTAAGCTGCCAAAATATTTTTTTGTAGGTGTCGATCTTTCTGTTGGTATACCAGAAGTGAGCATAACTGGAGGAACGGTATTCTCTCATTGTTGCGCATAATAACTTAATCTTTATTTCTCTAGGAACTTTCCTTCTTTTTTGCCAAATATAGTGCTCAAATGGTGGCTAATTTATTCAATTTGTATGTTTGTAGTAGTAATATAAATTTTATTATGTGCCAATTTCGGGGGTGCCAGTTTCGCCTCTCGCGTTTCGTTTTAAAATATGCTTCAGCACACCCCCGCCATGTACATATTCTGTTTAATTTGTAGAACTGTGCAAATGCGAGTGTTCATTCATCGTAACCTTTCAGAAGAATCTACTTCTGTTGAGGTCACAAATTGTACAGTTAATCCTGGAACTTTTGTAATGAAATTTTATGGACCTGAAGCAAGTGAATTTTATGCTATTGTCGACATAATTAGGTCTGTATTTAATTTTCCGGATTTTTTACTTTATATTTCAGGGATGGTATTGATGGCGCGATTCGTGATAAAATTTGTACTTTGCCGCCACTCATGCGCGAATTTATTTATCAAAAAGTGATCTTTGATGTTGTATTTAATATATTTTTCTTATCAAAGATACATGAGATTTCCAGTCCTCAATCTTTTACAAACCAAACGACTCATTATAGTGATCATGACAACCTTGACGATCCTTCCACCATTTTCAATCAACTTTGTTCAACACATTCTGATGGCCGAAGGAGATCTAGTTTAGTACAAGGCACTAGTGAAAATCCTCAGGTTTTGCTTTTAAAGTTACCTGTCAGAATTGTTCTTTATCTTCAATGTTATACTTAAGGAAATGTCCCAGTCCAAATCTGCATCTTCTGAAGATGAACAAGCACTCGAAGTAGACATTGCTGAGATGAACGTTCCTAATTTGCTACCAGATCTTACACTTCGCTATCCACCTAAATTTTCACAACGAGATTTAATCTTTGGAATTGACGGTGGTTTTATGAGCAATGGAAATCGAGCACCAGCTTTCGTAAAAAGACCTAAGTTTAGTGACTTACAAGTTAGAGATCAGGTCGAATTCTTATTATTTTTGTCAATATTTATTTTTGACAGATGCTTGGACTTATTTTTAGTGAGTTTTTGCCGAATACTCTGTTCTATTACATTTTTAATTCTGGACTTGGTCATGTTTCTGTTAGTTATTCTCATTATCATATGCCACGAATGCTGTAAGCTTTTAATAAATTTGTTGATTTAATTGATCTCTTATTTGAAAGCCGTTCAATGTCCAAATTGGTATGTGCGGATTGCCGTTTACGTGTTAAGTGGGTGTCGAATAAAATTTTAATACTATACTACATAAAATAACGAATTTTTCTAGTGCCAACCTTACAAAAACACCGAAAGCTCTTATCGATCGCAATGGAGTAACACTTTTGCTTGAAGGAGATATCGGCGTTAGTTTTTATGCCTTTTTATCTTTATAAATTCATAATTTCAGGCTCATTTCTGGCGTAAAAATCGAACTTATAACATCCTTTCAGCAAATGGTCAACTCCGAGTTGGGGTAAAAATATTTTATTCTTTGAATTTACATACATATAATCATTAAGATAAAGCCACATTTTCGTCATTCACGCCTATACAACGATGTATTATTAGCTGGAGTTGATTTCAAAATCTATCGAGCAGGCATGGAAGGACTCGTGTCGGGAGCCGTTCGGAAACTGCTTAGGCGAGTTCCTTTACTTATGGCTTGGGGATTATGTTTTAATAATGGATTTTTCTCTAGCTTTTTGATCCCTCGCGCAATTTGGCCAAAAATACAACAGAGGCTACGTCTAGTTGTTAATCATAAAGGTCTTTTTATCATCTAATGTCTAATATTATTATCCTTATCAATCTTGTTCAGGGGTCCAGATACCTCGTTTATGCGGTTATGTGGAGTTTATGCGGCTGCATCTCGACTATATAAGGTAACTCTTACTAAAATCTTTACTTGTAGCTTCACTAAACTTTTATTAAATTTTCCAATTTTAGTCATGCCGCAATTATTAGCGGTGATTTTGATGTTGATCTGCCCGTCTTGGTAAACTCTTTCAGGCAGTTTGTGGATGAGCGTCAAAGAAATACGAAAACACGGCGGGAATTGACCCAAAAGTTCAGATACTTTTGAATGCTTTTAATTATAAATCATGCTAATAAAGTTTATGAGCGAGACCATGCGCATTCCATGCGATGCGTTTAACAAACAATATTTGGTATACTTTATTGGCTTTTTAAAAATTTGTAGGATTATGAAGGAAAAAACAAGTCCAAAAATAGTGTAGGACTGCCAAATATTAATAGTTTGCTCTTCCTGTTTGCCTTTGTTGAAGTGTTGTGCAGTCATGTCGAGCAGTTGTGCTAAATTTAAGAGTTATTTTGTTTTTCGCTGTTGGTTAAAAACAGATACATAGTATTTCCTTTGGTTTAATCAGTTTATAAGCTGCTAAAATCTTTGGAAGCTTTTTAGAGAAACGGATTAACCAAGTAAATATATTAGTCCAAGTTAATGGACGTACTTATCTCGCCGTATAAATACAACAACAGCATCCGCCAACAAAAACAGGGCGCACAAAAAATATAAAGCCTAAAATAATTTTCGATTAGATATGTAAAGATGAATAGGCAATACCGCGGCACCCGCCCATCCCTTCACCAAGAAACCAGTCTCACATCCTTTAAAAATTTATTATGAATGCTGTTTTTCGCAAGGTTGTACCTGGAATTCCAGCACATCCGCTGAATGTACCGCCTCCAATCTAAAACTTTTAAATCAGAAGTCATTCATATTTATGAGCTAATAAACCTGTCGGATAAATGTTGGCATATGATCTGAGTTTAAACATATTAAAGAAAATGGAAAAAAGACTAACCAAATCCTGTTGCATACCACGTCTAAAGAATTTATTTATTAATGGCTAGTATTTTAACGTTACCTCAAATGCGCCAAAAATAAGAAACGCAATCACACCAACAACGGAAGCAATAATTTGCTAAAAACTGAGAAATTTTTCAAATTTTAATGCAATATGCAAACAGAGAAACTTAAGCTTCTTCCTGAGGTTAAATAAATGCAGGTAAATATCATTGGTGCAAGTGCAAAAAGGAAACTGAGAATGATAATGGCTAGTTGCCCCCAAACACTGAATTATGTGAAGGTATTAAAAATCATGGATTAATGTCAACTTTTGTCCACGCATTTGAAAGTGCAACGAAGAGCTCCATCGGTCAAGGCTCATCGGAAAAAAAGATGGTGGACATATTTCTCGGCTTTGTTGTGTAGAGTTGATAGTTCTCCAAAAACAAACTCCACTAAAATTTATTTGAAATTTACTATGCAAGATTAACATACGGAGCTGTCAGGATCAATATCATGGAAACCACACAGCTTATCTTCAAAAAAATAGAAAAAATTAGACCAACCAGCACGAATTTACCAACCAGCACTACTAAACGAATGCTTAATGAGATGTGAGCGTAGAATCTCGTTGAGGCCATTTTTTCTATTTTCTGATCACCTTGTGCTTGTATTACGTTGTATGATTGGTTTCGGCTAATATGGTATTCTTGCTGTTGAAATTCGTGTTGGAGAGTAACTTCCGTTAGTTGTTGGGAAGGGGGCTGAGAATCAACCCAAAATGAATGAATTTTGCTTAATGCTAAGGATAGACTTAATCTAAAACAGTTCAGGGCACACCTCACAGTTCAATTCCGGCTCAGATGAGAAAAATTTGTTTTAATATAAAATCAAAATATTTATAGAAGAAATGATTTAATATTTTTTTCAAGTTTTCCCCACTTGAATGTATTACAACATGTTAACTTTCACGCATTATTGTGTAAACATCGGATAGTATATAAATTGTATGGATGAAATGCCGCGCAGTACAAAATTTCTAGCAGCATTGAGTGAATGTATGTGTCCCATTCGTTGTTGTTGTGAAAATATTTAGTTGGCGGAAAATGATGAGGGTAAAAAAATCGTGAGGAGCAAGAAGAACCGGATAGTAGTAGAGTGAGAATATGCAGCACTTCTCATCTCTATGCGCTTACTGCTTATTTTTCTAAATATCATTCACTATATGTATTGACGCGGATCAGTGATCACATTTTGGTAAATGAAAATTATTGAATTTATTCGGCAAAATATTTAACAATGATGGCCCAAAAAAACCCGGAAATCACTCAAGAACTCGAAAAATAATTGATAATATTTACCAATATATTCCAATAAACATTTAAAAATAAAAAGTCAAGAAAAAGAAAGAACGAAAATGGTTTAAATAACCGCAGGAATTAAATTACTTGATTTATTATGACTTCATTCTAAGGAGCTAAGCATCATCAGCTGTTTCAGTACCTTTGTTTGTGACGTTTCCCGGATCTCTCCTGCCAGAAACATCTCGTCCACAACAGAATATACCTTAAATATTTATTTTGTAAAATTAAAATATTAATTGTAAGTACGGGTCACCCAGATCTTCCCAAAAGGTCAATCAAATGATATCCATCACAAATCCCTCAGTATGAATATTTCGAGTTGACCTTCTGGGTCATTTGATTAATAAGGAGTTGACTTTTTGAGGGTAGACCTTTTGGATTGATCCCTTATTAGTAAGACAAACCTTATAAAAATTAAAGACAAGATCGAGTTCGCAAACATTGTGAAAGTACTCATTAAGGACCTAAAAATTTTTTAAATTTTTGTTTATCAAAATTTCTTAAGTCAAACCTCCACAAAATTGTGTATTGCTTCGAGGTAATACAAGTTGTTGTCCATTATGTCAACACAAATACAAAAATAAAGACCGGCATACCTCCGATAAACAATTTTGAAATTGCGAAACTATAAAAAATTTTTTTGGTACTTTTCCGCTATCCCTACAGACTTTGCGAACTTCTTTTGCGGACACATTTATATATACAGAATTATCTCACTGATTGATGCCCAGGAAAATAGAGTGAAATTGAGTAAGAAAGTCTGACTATTCCGTACATAAATGTTTCCGCAAAAACAATCCGCAAGTCTATAGGGATAACGGGAAAGTACCCTTTTTTAGACTTAAAAAATATTGGTCAAATAAAAACCTCAACAAAATTTGTGTGCTTTGCATCACGAACGGTAACTACTGCATGAACTTCTTCAATTAATTTTTGTTTTTCGTCATCATCAAAATGCATGTACCATTTCGCTAGCCTAGTTTTTCCTAAATAATATAAAAATTGGATCAAAAAACATTTTAGTTATCAAAATAAAACCTGCACGATTCTGAATCAGAATAAATCTTATCATTTGATCTTCAAAATTAAATGAAGAAAGTTTTTATGTCGGTCGAATATTCTGTTAAAAATAAATTTAATTCCAATGAGAAAGTTCAGATTTTCCAGCGGGACTCAACTGGAACTTACGTTCGCGACAAACTGTCCGTTTCTAAAAAATGTCGAAATGTCATCAAACGAATTACCAAAACTTATTTTGTCAAGTAAATGATGAAGTGTTAGTCTGACTTTACAATCAGTCAGAATTATCAGTCCTGTGAGCCTTATCAGTCGTATTTTTTTTTCTTTTTTTATGTATAATTTTTTTCTAGTGAAAAATGGATATTATTACAATCGGAGGTTTGGTTGCTGTTGTTGCTATCGTTATTGGATCTTGCTTTACTATTTATAAATTATTAACTCGAGAAACAACATTTGAAGAGGTAATATAAATCCTTATGATTTAATGCATAAAATTATAGGTTTATGGAAATGATATGGCTAAACCTTTGGTTGCAGAAAAGGGCAAAGCAAAAGGGAAGCGCAATCATTCTAAAAGACAGAGTCCAAAGAAGGAAACTGATAATAAGGAGGTTCACGTTTCTGAAGATGATGAAGCTAGTGGTGATTTTGTGGTTGTAAAACAAATGGAGGAAGCAATCAAACGTTTTGTTTTTACTTTTCGCTTTTCTTATATTCTGTTATTTAGAACTTAATTTAGTGTCATCTTCAACTTCTGAGGTTAACGATGAGTTGGAAAATTTGCGTGTTGAAAATGCGGAGCTGAAAAAAGAAAAGTGTGAACAGGCCGAAAAACTTGTCGGCTATGAGGAAACGATTAAGAACAAGACTATTGAGACAAAACAGGTTCTTTGAAATTTTAAGTCTCTCCACATTTAAGAAGAATGGGTACTTGCGGGTTGTCCCAAACCATTTTTTGCGAAATTATAATGGTCTAAATAGAAATACTCATAATAGTCACTCCCTCAAAGACTTTAAATAGTAAAAGGCATGTATGGATGCTATGACCATTACGAGACCATTTTGATTTATGTCTTAAAGTTGTTCGCAAACTCGATTGGATAACTCGCAAGTGCCAAAAATTTCTTTTCTTTATTTCTTAATTTTTGCCCATTTAAACTTAAGATGGATGATGAAAATAAGAAATTGCGTTCTAAAAACGATCAATTCTCTTCACAATTGGAAAAACAGCTTAAGGATTTGGAACATTTGCGCGCTGAGAATGATCAATTGAAACGTGAGAAGAATGAACAAGACGAACGTCATGTCATCTTTGAACAAACTGTAAAGAACAAGCTTATTGAGACACACCAAGTTTGTTTTCTTTTTTCTTGGATTTAATCGTTTTTAGTTGGGCGATGAAAACAAAAAGTTACGTTTGAAATGTGAGCAAGTTTGTGAGCAATTGGAGAAGAAGAAAACAGAGATTACAAAGTTTTGCGAAGATCGCGACATGGCTATGAAAGAAGTGCTTAAATTTCGTGAAGAGCGTGACCTTGCGAAAACCTTTATGGAGAAAGCAGCTGCCGATATTCATTCAAAAGATATTATGATTCGGAATATGGAGACGAACTTTGAGCATCAACGTCAAGCTCTTCAAATTGAATTCAATGTTAGTTTTTTTTGTTTTGATATAAAATTTTGTGTCTGTCGGTTATCCCAACCCCGTTTTTGCGGGCATATTCATCCCAACTCCCAATAGTTCCTCCGAATGTCCGCAAAAACCTTCTTAAATACATTAAACAGAGAAAGGTTAAGTATGGGCGCTCTGACCATTATGACTGTTAGTTCGCATAAATATATCCGCAATAACTGCTTTGGGATGCCCCAAAAATACCTAAAATTTATGTCAATATTTTAAAGAATGAGCGTGGTCATTTTAAAAAAGTGGAGCAAGAGTGGTTAAATGCTAATGGGCAATTGGCTAATGAACTTACCAATGCAAATGAGTTTGTTCGAGATCTTGAGTATAAGAAATCACAAGTTGAGCAGAAGCTAGTTGATGAGCAGGTTTTTAATTTTATAAAAAAATGTATTGCAAATATTTTAGAAAATTCGAAGCGATGCATATGCGCAAATTGAAAAATTAAAAGTTGAGATGAGCCATGCTTCTGAATTGCATAATAATCTTCAAGCGAAATTTGAAGCTGTTCAGGCTGAAAATGAAAAATTAGTTTCTGTTAATACTGAATTAAAGAAGGAGGCCACTCATTTTCAATCTCAAAACAAAGCTATGAGTCAATCATCTGCTGAATTGGATCAATTCAAGGTATATGATTTATTTAGACAATTTAGGATAAAATAATTCTAGGTTACAATTGCGGAATTGAATACAAAGCTTGATCAACAACGTTCTCGTAATCAAGAGTTGAGAGATGCTAATTATAAGCTGATGGATACTGTCAAGGTTTCTAATTAGTGTGGTGAATATTTTACTATACTATAATTTAGCTCCTCCAATCTTCCAAATCGCTTGTTAATGGTACGCCTCCTATTACCAATGGAAGCATTTCCGGTAGTCATGTCGGACAGGATTCTGCGGTCGTTGAAAAGCTCGTCTTAGAAAACAAACAATTTAAATCAACACTGGATTCTTTGGTATTATTACTTTATTATTATTTATCTAAAATTTTAATTGGTTAAGTTTTTATGTCCTTTTTTAGGCAAGGAGGATTTATGGTAAACTTATTTGGGGTGTCCTCTAATCCACTTACTGGGATGTTTTCTTACTGATTCGGATAGGTCCTTTTATTATCTTCATTATAATTTTTGTTTATCTTGTATCTATTAAATAATTTGTAAATTAAGAATAAGCAACTGGAAGAAGTTTCAAAGATTGCGTTGGAGGTTGAAATTGATAGAGATGCTAAGGTTTCACAGATTGCGAAAATGTTAAATGAAGCAAAATCGTAATGTACGTAATATCTAATTTTTTTCTTTTTAATTATTACGGTTAATGAGCTATATATTATGTACTATCTCTTATGTACAAGTAGAATTACTATAAATTGATTTGTATTAATCGAAGCATTTACACAAAAATTTGGAAATTTTCATTTTTTACGAAAAGGGTCCAACCACATCAGGGATGGGGTTTCTTCCGCTTCCGTCTTCCACTGAATTCCGTCTTTTTTTACTCTTCTACCTTCCGTCTTCTGCTTTTTTGGCCTCTTCCGCCAGAAATACATCCCTAAATCACAACACTTTACATTTACTATAAGGAAAATTAAGATTTTAAGAGTAATGATTTGTTATTAGCTTTTATCATACTTTATCATTAAAAAACTTAATTTGGTGGACTAGTCTTTAAGTAAATAAAGTGGCATTGATTCAAAGAGGTGTCAGCTGTCATATACTCTCTAATTCTGTTTTAACAATAGGATGAGAGAGAGGGAGAGAGAGATTGATTTGGGTAAGAAAGGTCCTCCAAGGAGAGAAGATCTCTCTGCTTTTGAAATTTTGAGCGGCTGTTTCTAGATCACGCTAAAAGTTTAAAAGAGAGGAATAAATGGCCGAATAATGGAAAAAATGGATAATATAGTACTCAATATGTTTTTAAGGAAGTTTAATAGAAAATAAGTTTATTATTTAATCCTATAATTGTTTATCCGTTCTCTAAATAGTATTTTTAGAATGTATAATGAAGATAATTTCTCTTATCGAACCATCATTTATTAGATTATTTGTTAAATTTAGACTACAGTTGTACATTCTTTTACTTTCTCAAGCTCACTTTTGTATATTTGTTTCTTTAATGTCTAAAGGTACTTTTTGACATTTGCACGTATGAGATTTTTAATTTTGCCACACAGTTCTTGCCTTACCTTATACTATTGGAAAAACCTGCACTTTTGAGAAAGGATTCGAAGAGGATTGTGCTATGTGGAATTTTGTTAATTCAAGACAATCTTATCTACAAATGCATAATAATACATATTTTGATAATAGTAACACTTCAACAACATTGTCTATATATAATTTCCGCATTATGGGTGGCCATGACATTAATTCTAGTAGTTTCAATTAATTTTACAATTTATTTGATGTTTAGATCATTATGCGTACTATCGTTTTTCTAATGATATGACCGGATCTCATGTTGCTATGATAGTTAGTCCATTTTTTGCCCACACTGATACACAATGCGAATTGCGTTTTCGATTTAATCTGAGAGCAGATTCCAGGTTAGGGTTTCGCAACTCAAAAAATACTCATCGAATAGCAATTGACTTCATTTAGGTCTGGAGCCGGATTGTTAGTTACAACGGAGCAGTTGTCACTCAGACGTTCATTTAGCAATTCAAAAGAGTCGACCTCTAATGGCAACCAAGCAATGGATGAGGAAGATGAGGCAGATTGGATTCGGCCTATATTAAGGTAATATTGTGCAAAATGCTAGTTAAATGCCTTATGATTTGTGGCAAATTAATTTACACATTTTTATTAAGGGAACGCTTCGAACCGGATACTTCGACTGATGCTTCTTTGATGTATGTTTTTTTGCTAAAAACCTTTAGAAAATAATTGAGAAATTAAAGATGGTCTCATGGGCGAGTTCTTCTTGGACAATTTGATTTTCCTACACGAATACGAATTGAATGTCATCCCTCTACAATAGCTATGTCAGATGTTGGAGTTCTCAATGTTGAATGCAAAATTGATGATTTACATTTGATAAACTGTGCAGGTAAGTTCAGTTGTCACCTAAAATTTCCTTTTGATAATTTAAATTAAAAACAGAGAAAGAATGGAGGTTTACTGATGATATAAGTGCATGCCCAAAAGGAAGAGATTCATGCCGTCCTTTTGGAGCAGATCAGCATAAGCGAATTTGTCTGGATGATTATCAAATTTGTGACATGGTGGGTCATTTATTCTATATAGTATAATTATAGCAACATAGCATGCTGATTGTGCTGATGGTGAGGACGAGTCGGATGAGTTATACAAATGCTGTAAGCTTAAAATTATTTAAATGATTTAAGTTTGGATATTTTATTGTCTCCTAAGTGTTTCTTTTTAATTTTTACATCACATGTTATAAAAATACTTTTTCTAGTTCAAGTACCTGAAGGAGCTCGCTGTGATTTTGAAGACATGCTGTCAGCGGGTTTTTATTATTTCCTTGGTCATTAATTTTAACTTATCAGGATGCGCACAATGGCGTTTCTTCAGCAGCTTATCAGCAGGCCGGTACAAAAGCAGAAATGATTCTTTTGGATTATTGACATCAGGAACTACACCACATTTAGTTTGTTTTGTTTACTCTTTAGTTTAAAAAGTTTTTGCAGGTCTCGTTAGAAAATGGACAAACACAACGACCTGGAATTCCACCCAGTGAGTGATAACAGGGGCTTATCTTTTTAAAATTATTTTTACAGGATTCTATTACAACGAGGGACGACTCTACAAACCGGGCCATTTTTTATTTTTTTCAAGGTTAATTGCTTATATTTGTTTACTTTAAACATATTACAGTTATGGCCATATCCATGATGGCCAACATGACATATTGTAAGTTAATATTGTAGCTAGATTTGACCAAATAAAATTCTTTTTACAAAAGGTATTCATTTGCCTTGTCTCCACCATTACCTATCCAGAGAAATCCTATTGATTCAACGCGCCAGTGCATGTTGCGCTTTTTCTATTGCCTTACCGGATTTAGTCCATTCCAAATATTTCTTCAATTACGTGATAAGCCAAAAGAAGTTGCTAAACCAATTTGGGCTCCACCTCACGATGAACATATCCGTGAACCTTGTGAATGGCATCGAGTTTCCGTTCATATTAAAACTGAATCGTTGCTCATCAATGGAGATTATTCTCTCAAGTTGGGCTTCGCCAAATTGGCCGGTTCTATGGGTTCAATTGCTATTGACGATCTGTCACTAAGTCCGGATTGTTTTGGTAAGCAAATAATTACAAGTTAATTACAAGTTAAACTTTCATATATATAGGAGTTAGGTACTCTTTGCTTCCTGAGATGCTTTCAATTATTGATGAAGAGCGACATGATAATGTTAGTGAATGGATTGTACCATACGCAGGAGAATATCGGTACGTAACGTACTCAAAAAATAATTGAACATTTTTCACACTCGTAATTTAAGTTTGGAAATGGCTGGCGCTCCAGGTGGCAACTTTGTTGGCAAAGCTAGCGAAAACCATGAAACTCGGGCTGATAGTTTGGCTGTAAACTTACGTCTGAATGCCGGCCAGCAAGTTAAATTATTTTTGGGACAAGAAGGCAGATGTATTTGTGATAAAAACATTAAAGAAAATCTTATGGGTGATCAAAAGGATCTAGTATGCTTTACATTTACTTATTGTTTTCAATTTGCATTTTTTAGGGTGAGCAGCTTTGTTCTTTATCAGCCGATGATCTGAACAATATAAGCAGTGACCCATTGAATTTTCCGGGTTGTAGCGGTGGCGGTGCTACTATATTATTTATTGGAAGCAATCCTGTTGTTATAGCTGCTGGTGGCGGTGGTGCTTTCCCTTTAAATCCAATCCAGTATAACATAATCAAGAGTTATAAATTTAAAGTGATTGAATAGGATTGACAAACCCGGACAACTACCAACGATTCTATCAGCCTCAAATGGACTTTCAATTTCTGATCATATAAGTGATCAACAGCATACACGTTTTGATAAGTCAATTCTCCAGGAGCAGCGTCATTGTCCACCAGGGAGCAGATGGAATTTACCTGGCGGGAAAGGTGGAGGAGGGTAATTTTTTATATGCAAACGATTTAATTTAAACAAATTTTATAGAGCTTCCTGCAACGCAGGTGGAGGGGGTGGTGGCGGTTATCAAGGTCAATTTTAATTTACTATTTTATTAACGAATACATATTGTTAAAAGGTGGTTCTGGTGGATTAGTTGGATCTGGTTTGCCAGGAACAAGTGCAGTTATCCGTACAAATGATCTCATAGGCGATCATCTAATTTCACCAAAAAGCAACCCAAGCCGTGCTTTTGCTTCCATCATAGCCTGCCCACAACGTGATTGCCCATCTGGGTAGATTCTATTCTGTTTTGAAATCATTTGTGTATTTAATTAGGTCAAATTGTACATTTGGAACGATAACGACACTTTCAGAACAAAGAAATGGATCCATACAACACCCAAAATGTATTTGCCCCGATGGGAGTGTGGTAGAGCCTAATAGTGCAAGTATCTGTCGGATCAGTAGTATTTCTAACTTCAATTTATCTTAATTTTATCTTCAATCTTTTAGATTCTCCAATACTTTACAATATTTTTGGCCAACTTTCTTTTACCGTCCAAAGATTTATAGCTGGTATTATTAAATTTTATTTAATTTAACTAGTCCCTAAAAATAAATTTCTCACTTTAAATTTTCAATAGCTTGCCTGCTTGTTATCTCATTGTTTCTATCGTTGATATGCTGTTTCAAAATAGTATATCGTGCACGTGGTTGTGGAAAGAAACTCAGTCCGAGCCCATCTGCTGATGTGCATGAGCTCATTGCTATTGTATCTGGTAAAGATAATAGACCTGTCGCCAGTAATAACGATAACTGCTTGTATAGTGATACCAACTTCGGCATAAGCGGGTATATAATTTCATGTATATATTCATAATTTTTGTTTTCAGTAATCCAATTTACGAATCATTGAGTTTAACTCCACTGAAGCAGATTCCTAGACAGTCGCTTAAATTAGACAAGTATGTATTAATTAGTTATTGTTTTTCTATTATTGCTAGGATAATTGGCCATGGAGCTTTTGGTGAAGTATTTGAAGGTTGGTTATTATTGGGAGAAGGTGATCGTTCCTTTATCGATGACAATTCATCAAAAGATAACCAATATAATGAGAAAATAGCAGCAATCAAAGTTGCTATAAAATCCTTACCATTGGAGTCTGCACGTGATTTTGGCGATGATTTTGAAACAGAGGCTCGTTTGTTAAGGTTATTTTTTCCTAAAAATTACATGTAAAATTACATTCTATTTCCTTTTTAGTCAGTTCAAACATCAGAATATAGTCACTTTTTTTGGTGTCTCGTTCGAGCAGCAACCAAAATTAAGTTTTAATAAACATTTGTTTTCTGTTACAAATCAATTACAAATTAACCGCTATTAATTTTTAGAGACCATGCTCGAATTTATTTTACCTTTTTATTTTAGTTAATTGTGCTTGAGTTTCTAGAAGGTGGTGATCTGAAGAATTTCTTACGTGAGAATCGCCCAAGACAGCAGGTTACTTGGTTTATCACTAGCTAAATCAATTTGTTTCGCAATTAGGACTATGTAAGCAACTCCGAAGCATTTGATTCAACAGTATTGAGAACTGGCGATCTTTTGGGATTTTCTTTAGATATAGTAAAAATAATTTAACTTTATCTTACTTGTATATAACTTTAAGGCACGTGGCTGTCAACATCTAGAAGAAACGCGATTTGTTCACAGAGATATAGCAGCAAGAAATTGTTTACTTACATCTAAAGTGGGCAATAGAATTGTGAAGATCGCGGATTTTGGAATGGCTAGGGATATTTACAGGTTTATATTGAATTTAATAGAGATTTGTTTAATTGTAGAAATGACTACTATCGAAAAGGAGGGAAGGCTTTTCTGCCAGTTCGATGGATGCCACCTGAAGCTTTTTTGGTGAACTTTTTAAAATAATATAATTTTTAATATTTTTATTACAGGATGGGTTGTTCACTTCGAAAACTGATGTTTGGGCTTATGGAGTTTTGCTATGGGAAATCTTTTCGCTTGGTTACATTCCATATCCAGGACGAGATAATTTAGAGGTTATTAAAAAGACTAACTATCAGTATGCTGATTCTAAATAAAATTTATACTTTTATGACTACAATGATGCATAAGAAATAAGGCTTTCCAAAAATTATATTGCAGGTAATGAGGCTTGTTGTTGCTGGTGATCGGCTTGATCCTCCAGCCGGTATTCAAGATGAGATTTATGAGCTGATGCTCCGCTGTTGGAATACAGAGTCTGAGCAGCGTCCAAAATTTGCAGATTTGGTCTGCAAATTTGAGAATTTACTTAAAGTATGTTTAACGGTTCCAAACAATTTCTTAAGGAAATAAATTTAGATTCTTAAATCTATGTATTTTCATATCTTTAGAAAAATGATCTTGTAGCAGAACCTATTCCACCAATGAGAAATCGTTTAATTAGTGAGCGCTCAGTTTCTGGCACCCCATCAATGAGTAGTCGTGCATATGATGCTCAACCAACTAGCACGATATCAAGAGTATCTTTTTAGATATTTAGTACAAGATTAAAAAAACATTCATCACAGGCTACAGCTTCAACTGGAGTCTATTCATCAAATAGTGGGGCTGGGGCATGTAGTTCCACGTCAACATATGAAACAATGCCTATCATCGGTATTCACTATCTTTCAATTCATTTACAATTGTTTTAGGTGACGGTGTTTGCCGAGCCGTATTTCCTCCATATCAGAGCTGTCAATCAGAAGAGAAGGTTAATATACAAATGCTTATGTTTACTATTTTATCAAATAGTTCGTACGCTTATATGATCAGCAACGAACCGAAGAAAATTGTTCAGATGAAACTGGAAGCCAAGATGAAAGTGCTGGTTAGTATGTATATAGATTTTAACATTTCATCGCTCAATTTTAGGAACTGTCAAGCTACGCAATTGCCTAATAAAACCATCATTTCTGGATGCAACTCAAAAAAATAATGCGCATGGTTGGAATATAAAGCAGAAATATAAATTTTTCATCAATTTAGGGGAGAAAGTTGACAGAAGGTGCTTTCGATGGAGTCGTAGGCCCTCATTGCCCGATACGACTTTACCTAATGAACAGAGGGACCACTCATTGCCTCCTTATCCTTCGATGAGAACAACAACAAGACATTGTGATGACCAGGACTCGGGTATCGAATCAGCGCGTTCCTTTGGTGGGTACGCCTTCCAAACTGGCGAAATTGAAAAAGTTCAAAAATAGATGACTTGTATCAGTCTAAATATTTTTACTCTCGGTTTTTATCTATAATTGTAATAAAATGTAATTTATTTAATATAGTCTCTTTAGATTTTTTAGATATAAGAATTATTTCCATATTGTATAGGTTAATATTAACAGACTAAAATCCAGCTGTAGTATAACATAAGACTAAAAACAACTAAATGTACAAACATACTACGCATACTAGCCTAAGCAAAATCGATATATGCCATACTTAAAACGTGCTTAAAAGGAATACCAGATGAATGGCTTAAAAATATTTGGCATTTCTTTAAAGTTTACTCACATTGTAGGTTATAGGCTTTCGAAGTGTTAAAACAAAGGTAACGAAATAACTTTATTAAAAGCTTATTTTAAGAAAAAACGGACTTTATTTATTAATTATAATCCAACAAAAATATTTGTATTACAAATATAAAAATCTGGTACATCTGTATAATAGACATTGTGGAGATGAACAAAGAAGCGAAATGCAACGACAATGCTGATATGCTTTCAGATGATATAAGCAGAAGCAGCTCACAAATGGAGTAAGATATAAAGTTTAATGAATAAAAATTTAAGCAATCCGGGCATTGAAAAGAAATATAAAAATATCAAAATTTAGCAGCGGAAGCATATCAGCAAGGATTCGAGAACTAGAAGCTGAACAACAACAATTGAGCGAATCATTGTTGTCTTTGAGCACAAAATTCGCACAAGTACAATTTCGGATACAGCAAATTGCTTCTGCGCCAGCCGAACAACGTGAGGTAAATTTTTTTTAATATTTAGTAAAACGTCTTATTACTGATTTTAATGTTATACAACGTTAAGGGAATGCTAAATCAACTTCAACAATTTGCTTCTACAAGTTGCACTAATAATCGAAATCTCAGACTACAACAAAACAGTGAAAATTCTAATTTATCTCTAAACATTGTAGATGTAGAAGAAAACAACGTAAATGTTATGACAAATGGTAATGCTGCTAATATGACTCATCTAGTTGAAGAGCTGCGGTTACAACTTGGTGAGTGTAATTGAAAAATTCTTAATTCTGAATATTTCCAAATAAATGGCAATGACAGATGAGCTGGAAAATTTCGCTTGGCGGAATGGACATCTACGTGAAGGTGATTTACCACTTAGCGAATTGCGCGCAAGGCAAACTCTGGTTAGTATATATTTTCGTTGATAGATATTTATTCTAATTTATAAGGGTCAATTAGTATATCCGTCAATTAGTATACATATCAATCAATGCGACTGATCAAATTTTAAATTATCAGATATTAGAGCGGCTACGTGAGAAGATGCATCTTCGAGTTAAATTGGCTGGACCTGATGCAGATGCCGACGAAAATGAATTTCGTAAAAAACTGGATGCAGAATTGGATGAAGCGGAACGAGGATTGCTTGAAAAGGTTTGAAAATAAGGTTGAATTAGTTTGATCTTAATAAAATATTTCAGGACCAATTGGTGAAACAACTTAGTACACAGGTTAGTCAATATAGTTGTATTAGGATTAAATTATTTAAAAAATTATGAAAGTTGGAGATTTTATTTTAAACACTTAGATATCCGATCTGGAACAATATGTACAGTTGTTGCAACGGGAAGCAGTAACTCTCCCATGTTCAGCAGTGACTCTCCCATGTATAAAACATAATATTTAAATATATTCAGTCGTTTTCACACGATCCACTAATGCGAATAATATTTAAGATGATGCTGGAACAGCTGCTGGTACAAATTCATCACTTAACATAGAAGAGTCACAGCCCGCAAAATCTAACAATAATCATGGGAGAAATACTAAGTCAATTATTAATTTGGCTCGTTACCTTTGGTATGTGAATTGCATAAATAAAATTAATAAATCGTAATTGTGTCGACATGTACTCAACTACCTATATTCATTTTAATAGGCCAAAGTCTGAAGGACATTTTGAGAAGAACGAGCTGAAACGCTCAGCTCTTTTCAATCACTATGGAGATCAACGAGCAGAGTTAGAATTGGCAGTTGATAAGGTAATTTGTTATTATATTTGTGATTAAATAAATTAAATCATAGGTGATACAGGTAATACGCAAACATCAGATTTTGAGTGTCGACCGTGAAGAGCGTGCAGAACTTAGCGTAGACGAACTTAACAAGGTTTTATAGAAGTACTCTTGAATTAGGAAATATTAATCTAATTAGGTTACTATGGAATGTGATCAAGAGGCAATCGTAAGTTCAGTTAGGAAGAAGCTATGCCCAGCGCTGGGCGCACTTCTTGAACATGGTCTCCAACCTTCTGTGGTGCCAGCAAATCAAGGAAACAAGTTACTCCCTTCAAGAATAAGTTTGACTTTTCATATAAATTGAAAACAAATAGGTTGAAAACAATAAATTGAAAACAACAATACCTTATTTTCATAATTTAAGATATATTTTCAAATAACAAGCAGCATGTGAAGAGCAGCCAACTTGTTAAAATTGAGGCTCGAAGATTAGAACATATTTGGGATGTTATAATTTTATTTCTAGAAGCAAGTAGAGCAATAGAACTGCGAGATGGAGTTATTGGAAATCTTAGTGACACTTTTAAGTAAGTATTGTATTGAAAAAATGAAATTTTCTGTTAAAGATGAAATATATTTTGAATATTAAAATTTTAGACTAGAAACAATGGAGGCATCAATGCTTCCACATCCTACCTCAAAGCAAATTCTACTTTCTACGATTGAATACATAATTAATAGTCATGGACGATTAAAGCGTTCTCAGGATGCTCAGTGGAAAGCATTGTAAATTAGTTTGAAAATAATGAGATAACTAATTAGATTCTCGGATGTAAGAGAATTGAGGAATGTAAATTAAGCTTTAATTTAACTTTAGTTTTATAAATTGATATTCAAAATAGATATATTAAATTAAGCGTATGTGCTGCATTGAACCGAAACCGACTACCAGCTTGGATTCGAATAATAGTAAGATCAAATGAATAAAAAATTAAAACAATAGTAATAGTTCCGATCAGATATTGTGTTATCAAGATGTTATTACAAATGGTCCTATACAGCAAGAACGGTTTATTAATATAATATATGTAGAATTGTAAAATGTGTATTAAGGGAGTCGAGGATATCAGGCCGTTGCTTGAAGGACTTCAGCAATTCAATTTTGGTATGAATCAGTATTAAAAAGGAAATAATTGTGACAAATTAAGATTTGCCTGTTGACTTGGCTGTTAGACCGTTTGAGAGTATCAAGGAAGCCTTTGGATAGAATTTTAATGTTATATGTATATTTACGTACAAACGTATAAATGAGGCACTGTCTACAAACGTCAATTAAGGCAAAAGCTAAAGGATTATATCCGTAGATTTCCTTTCCAGGAGTTGTAGCTTCTATAAAATTAAATAGTTCAGGTTACTCAACGTTTTTATTTTCATTAACTTAGGCCTTGATTTTCCGTATCCATCTACTTTAGACCGTTCTGTTTTCCACTCATTTCTTAAAAGTCTCTTTGAAAATTAAAATTTTGGCATTCTGTTTTTAAAGATTGTTCAATAAAGAAAGAACACTGCGAGAGAAAGAGAGTCAATCTTTTTACATTCTTATTGTTAGTTCATTTTACAATTGTCGCCAATCGATTTATTACTTATTCTTACGTGTCTGATAAGGACAATCGGCGACTTTTTTTCTAATAGGCGACTTTTTTTCTAAAATTGGCGACTTTTTTAGAATCGACGACTTTTTTTCTAAAAACTGTCGAATTTAGTCATTGTCGAAATTATATAACACCTTGAGGGTTAGGGCACGTAGAAATGTATGTTGCGCTTGGAAAAAATTCTTAGGTGGGATGATTTTCGGGTTGACGTGATTTGTTATACATACAATTATTTTATTGTTTTTATTTTACATTTTAGAGCTTAAAAATTCTTTAAAAATGCCAGCACAGGACGAGATTTTTCGAAATATTCGCGTAGTTGCCCAAGGTTCGGATGCATTACGAGATGAACATGAAGCAATAAAAAACAAGCTGACTGGTGGTATTGATCTGCTTACGCCGGATGAGCGTCAGTTGATTGACGAGAAAACATCAATTGTTGATAGGAATTTGGAGAATATACTTTTAGGCGTTGAGGAAGCTCAGGTTTCCTAAAATAAATTTTTTGATGTTGTTTCTCATTTCAGGTCATGGTTGCACTTGCTTCGCATTTTCAAAATTTGGAGGCTGACAAACAAAAGTATAAAGCTCAAGTTCGACGTCTATGTCAAGAAAATGCGTGGATTCGTGATGAGGTTTTATAAGCTATTGTTTTTTATAACAAAAAATGTTTTAGTTGAACTCGACTTAACAGCAACTTCGTACAGCAATGCAGGTTTTTTTATTTTTCTTTAATTGAATTCTTTAACTATGTCAGAACATTGCGCAATTGGAAGAGGAGAACAAGCACTTGAAATTTATGAATAGCATTAAGAAATTTGATGAGGATTTGCCGGAACTTGCTGACAAGGAAGGTGATCAAGCTGAACAGCAACACACTGCAAGCGATGTCCATAATTCAACATTACAGGAGCTTGGTTTTGGTGACGAGGAAGAGGATTTGCAAAGTTTGTTTTTGTCTTATTCTGATTTTCATAAAAACATTGATTGGGGGAAAGGGCTAGGTTGGTATGTTGACTGTGTTATTGTTAGTCCTTTTTATCTTTGTTTCCTGTGGTAAAAGAAGACTGAATGCTCTTATTATAGGCGTTCATGTCTATACACCCCAAGGTGTTTAAAGGCAAGGGAAAAAATGAGGGTTGAATCCAAGTTTTGTGCCCCATTTTTTCGGATTTTTTCTCCACTAACATTTGCGTCTTTTATGTTATTGTAAGGACTAACATGGAAACCTCCCGAACAAATGAGTCAACACCAGGCCTGTAACCATGTGTTTCTAATATTACTGCAAGATGGTCAGGGAATCTATTCCTCCCAGCTTTACAAAATAAAAGAATTCTAATCTAAAAAATTTTTCTATTTTTCTAGCTTGCAATAATCAAACAAGATGCGATGCTGGTTCGTAATGCAGTCATATTGTTGGAGAACAAAAAGGTTTGGTTTCATTGTTTTATTTCTCAATTTAAAATTCCATTTTCAAGGAAAGTTTGCACAAGGCTATTCGCAAGTTGAAGGTTAATTTTTTATTGTTTTATGGGTTTAGTTTGGACCTCTAAATTTACGCTCGATTTTGGATACTTTTTTAACTTTTTTGGCATTGTTATTTCCAGGAATTCCAAAAAAAAATTTTTTTAGTTGGGTGAGGCCTATTAGATTACACACACATATTTTTCGGATCTTAAGTGTAGGGTACGACCTTTTTATAGAATTTTGTTAAAATCTGCTTAAATTATTTTTCTTTTAATCAAAAAATTTTTTAAGCTTGAAAATGGCCGTATGAAGCTTAAAATTAAAACTTTAAATGAAAAAGTTGGCAAATCGACAAATGAAAAGCTTGTTGATGTTGACGATGGGCGAGCTCCAGAATCTGAATATGACTATGACGATCTTAATCGAGACTTTTATTTGATTGGAGGAATACATGGTTTTTCTTATCACGTTTAAGGGGTGGAATTAGGCTAGGTTTAGGAATCAGGCTCGGTTTTTGGGTTTAAAGGTGAAATTATAATAGCACAGGTAGCCTGGGATGGGGTCAGTCGGTAGACACCGACTCAGCGACTTCCTGACAGTTTCTATTGACGTTGATTTTCCCTCTTGAACAATTTCCTCTCTGTCCACCAGCACAACTTTTACGAGTACCTCCAGGCAAACCACGTGCTCTTATAGCCATAATAACTGCTAGATGGTCACGGGATATGAATTTCCCTAAGCTTAACTTTAGAGCATCTGAAAGAGAGATTCCGTTTATTAGGCGTTTTATTGTTATCCAACTGATTCCCTTTTTTCTATTATTATTTTGGGTCCTACTTTTGTTTCCTTGATTTCTGATTTTGCTTTCTTGAGTTTTCTTCTGACTTAAGATAAGGGACAATGGTGGAGCCAGGGAGTCGATTTGGGGTGGAGGGGCTTACTCCCTTTCGACCCATTTCGGACCCCCTCCCCCCGACTATGCCCTTGTAAGGGGATTCAGTTTTGACATTTATTTCCCTAATTTATTCTTCTAATTTTCTCCCCTTTTTTAGACCCATTAAGTCTTCGTTGTGAAGTTACTATTAGAGACAAGGAAGGTATTGAACATAAATCTGCTGAGCGTTTCTATTGGTAAAAAATGGCTGAAAAATTTGGGGATGAGGAATGTAAGAAGAAATTGATGCAGGCACCAAATGTTCAAACTGCTGAGGAAGCTGTTAAGAATATTCAAAAGTTTGACAGCAAAGTTTGGGATGAGGTTTGGTTGTTGTTTTTATTTTTTTTCTTAGGGTTTCTGTCATTCTGGTTTTTTAGTAAAAAAAATTCTGGTTTTTAAAAATTTGAATTATATTTTAAGTTTGAAAAATCAGAATTGCGATTTGAAATTCTATGGATTCTGGTTTTAAGGAATCCGAGTCGTGGTTGTTAAAAGTCAGAATTTCTCAAAAAGTCTCAGAATTCTGCTCTTTAATATATCATAACTTTTTTTGATGCGTTTGGATTCTGAAAATTCTGTTTTTAAAATCACAATTATTGTTTTAAAAATCAGAATTCTGGTTTTTTAAATTTGAATTCTGGTTTTATAATCAGAATTCTGGATTTAAAAATCAAAATTCAGATTTTTAAACCAGAATTATTTTCCGGAGAATAAGCATTCTTGTTTTTAATACGGGAATTCTCGGTTGATAAATAATGATTCTGATTTCATTATAAAACTGATTCTGAAAAGAGTTGGGGGAGTGTGAGACATCAGTAGAATTCCTGTTTTTAAGGCCAGAATTCTGTTCTGATAAATCAGAATTCTAATTTTTAATACACATTTTGAAGGTTAAACATGACATTTGGGAAGAAGGACAGCGTTTAAAACTTGACCAAGTTCGTTGGATATGTAATCTTTTGGTGCTTACAAAGACGACTTATTTGGCTGTAGCTTCGGAGGATAAGGTTTTTTTGAAAATTAAAATTTAAAAAAATTTTTTTCCAAGTTTTTCGGCACTGGTTGGCGTAAAAACCGTGATGAATCTAACAAGTCAGTCTTTTGGGATGGAGAGAATGAAGGAGGGAAAATTTTGATGAATTTGCGTCATGAGTTGAAGAAGACACATCAATTTAATGGACCACAGGAGGAAGAGGTTTTTTCATGATAATTTAATTTTTGAATCAGAAATCCTGAAAAATTGTAAAGTAAAAGATCAGAATTAGGCCAGAAACCAGGATTAGTTATATAAATTCAGAAAATGAGATTAAGAATTTTTTGAGAAACCAAAACAGAAAAAATTTTGGTTTTATGAAGTCAAAGGATAATGTTTAGAAATTAAGCCAGAAAACTAGAATTTATAGTTCCAAGTCAGGATATATGTTTTTAGGTAGACCAGAATTTATGTTTTTTTAATAGGAAAAATTTTTTGAATTTTTGTTTTGACTTAAACCCGGTTTTTCAAATTTTTCTATATTTTTTCGAAACTAAAAATTTTTTCGATTTTTATTTTTTTCTGTTTTTATGGCTTAAAAATTCTTACAAAAAAATATTTTTAAACCACAAATTTTCCCCTTATTTTTTAAAGGAAACAAATACAAAACTTCGTGAAATGATTGCAACGATTGACAAAGATGAGAGAAGCTAGAAATGTGGCAAAGATGCTTCCGCCACATTTAAAGGTCTAAAAGATATTTGAATAAATGTATTTTTATTATTTTTTAGTGCTTTTCCGTTTGCGTCGATATATTTTGTTTTATTTTTTTCAAGTGAAAAATGTTATCAAACAGTAGAATTTCTAGATGGAAAAACGGAAAAGCACAATTAAGCCACTTGTAAAAAAAGGATTTTTGCGGATTCGTTTAGAAGAAAGCAAAAAGGCCTTTTCCTTACAAGTGGTATTTTTTATCACATTATTTTTTTGTTGGTTAAAAATGGGTTTGGAGTCCCCCCTCCCCCTAACCTCGGGTTTATCCACCACCCAACTCTTCCAAGCTCCGAGAGCTTCAGCAATTCTTACACACCAAAAGCGCCAACTTGACGACCTCTTTTCTAAAAATTCGATCTTTTCAATGAAACTTCCGGATGGATTCCAAAGTACTTTTAATTCCACTCCTAGCGAATTGACAAAAACTCTCCATAGGTTCAGGCTTTCATACCTCCGAGTTATATCCAAAGGCATGGGTTGTTATTCAATAGGTGTAGACAGTAGGGCACTTAGACCTTAGATTTGATTAGAACACCCCCCCCCCTCCCGCACTTCAACGGTCCTTCTACAACTTCAACTGCTCCTACTGGCCGTCTACATCTTCAACTGCTCCTACTGGCCGTCTACAACTTCAACATCTCCTGCCAGCCGTCTACAACTTCTCCTCCACCGACTCTAATGGTCCCTCGGCCCAACATGGTACTCTACTGTCTATTTCTATTTTATAAGACCCCCCTTTCTTCCCCTTATCCAAGTCTGACCCAAACTGTCACTCCCCAATTCGTCCCGGACAAAATGTCACTCCCCAATTCGTCCCGGACAAAATGTCACTCCCCAATTCGTCCCGGACAAAATGTCACTCCCCAAGTCTGTCCCGGACAAAATGTCACTCCCCAAGTCTGTCCCGGACAAAATGTCACTCCCCAATTCGTCCCAGACAAATTGTCACTCCCCAGTTCGTCCCACAGACAAAATGTCACTCCCCAATTCGTCCCACTTTAAAAAGTGGGACGAATTCGTCCCAGACAAATTGTCACTCCCCAGTTCGTCCCACAGACAAAATGTCACTCCCCAATTCGTCCCGGACAAAATGTCACTCCCCAGTTCGTCCCACAGACAAAATGTCACTCCCCAATTCGTCCCGGACAAAATTGTCACTCCCCAATTCGCCCCAGACAAAATGTCACTCCCCAATTCGCCCCACTCTGAAAATCCGGCACCAAAAATGGGCCGCACTATAAATTACCCACACTGAAAATCCCGCACTGAACTGACCGACCCCCCTTTTCAAAAAAATATCTCTCCATAGGTTCAGGCTTTCATACCTCCGAGTTATATCCAAAGGCATGGGTTGTTATTCAATAGGTGTAGACAGTAGGGCACTTAGACCTTAGATTTGATTAGAACACCCCCCCCTCTCCCGCACTTCAACGGTCCTTCTACAACTTCAACTGCTCCTACTGGCCGTCTACATCTTCAACTGCTCCTACTGGCCGTCTACAACTTCAACATCTCCTGCCAGCCGTCTACAACTTCTCCTCCACCGACTCTAATGGTCCCTCGGCCCAACATGGTACTCTACTGTCTATTTCTATTTTATAAGACCCCCCTTTCTTCCCCTTATCCAAGTCTGACCCAAACTGTCACTCCCCAATTCGTCCCGGACAAAATGTCACTCCCCAATTCGTCCCGGACAAAATGTCACTCCCCAATTCGTCCCGGACAAAATGTCACTCCCCAAGTCTGTCCCGGACAAAATGTCACTCCCCAAGTCTGTCCCGGACAAAATGTCACTCCCCAATTCGTCCCAGACAAATTGTCACTCCCCAGTTCGTCCCACAGACAAAATGTCACTCCCCAATTCGTCCCACTTTAAAAAGTGGGACGAATTCGTCCCAGACAAATTGTCACTCCCCAGTTCGTCCCACAGACAAAATGTCACTCCCCAATTCGTCCCGGACAAAATGTCACTCCCCAGTTCGTCCCACAGACAAAATGTCACTCCCCAATTCGTCCCGGACAAAATTGTCACTCCCCCAATTCGCCCCAGACAAAATGTCACTCCCCAATTCGCCCCACTCTGAAAATCCGGCACCAAAAATGGGCCGCACTATAAATTACCCACACTGAAAATCCCGCACTGAACTGACCGACCCCCCTTTTCAAAAAAATATCTCTCCATAGGTTCAGGCTTTCATACCTCCGAGTTATATCCAAAGGCATGGGTTGTTATTCAATAGGTGTAGACAGTAGGGCACTTAGACCTTAGATTTGATTAGAACACCCCCCCCCCTCCCGCACTTCAACGGTCCTTCTACAACTTCAACTGCTCCTACTGGCCGTCTACATCTTCAACTGCTCCTACTGGCCGTCTACAACTTCAACATCTCCTGCCAGCCGTCTACAACTTCTCCTCCACCGACTCTAATGGTCCCTCGGCCCAACATGGTACTCTACTGTCTATTTCTATTTTATAAGACCCCCTTTCTTCCCCTTATCCAAGTCTGACCCAAACTGTCACTCCCCAATTCGTCCCGGACAAAATGTCACTCCCCAATTCGTCCCGGACAAAATGTCACTCCCCAATTCGTCCCGGACAAAATGTCACTCCCCAAGTCTGTCCCGGACAAAATGTCACTCCCCAAGTCTGTCCCGGACAAAATGTCACTCCCCAATTCGTCCCAGACAAATTGTCACTCCCCAGTTCGTCCCACAGACAAAATGTCACTCCCCAATTCGTCCCACTTTAAAAAGTGGGACGAATTCGTCCCAGACAAATTGTCACTCCCCAGTTCGTCCCACAGACAAAATGTCACTCCCCAATTCGTCCCGGACAAAATGTCACTCCCCAGTTCGTCCCACAGACAAAATGTCACTCCCCAATTCGTCCCGGACAAAATTGTCACTCCCCAATTCGCCCCAGACAAAATGTCACTCCCCAATTCGCCCCACTCTGAAAATCCGGCACCAAAAATGGGCCGCACTATAAATTACCCACACTGAAAATCCCGCACTGAACTGACCGACCCCCCTTTTCAAAAAAATATCTCTCCATAGGTTCAGGCTTTCATACCTCCGAGTTATATCCAAAGGCATGGGTTGTTATTCAATAGGTGTAGACAGTAGGGCACTTAGACCTTAGATTTGATTAGAACACCCCCCCCCCCCCTCCCGCACTTCAACGGTCCTTCTACAACTTCAACTGCTCCTACTGGCCGTCTACATCTTCAACTGCTCCTACTGGCCGTCTACAACTTCAACATCTCCTGCCAGCCGTCTACAACTTCTCCTCCACCGACTCTAATGGTCCCTCGGCCCAACATGGTACTCTACTGTCTATTTCTATTTTATAAGACCCCCTTTCTTCCCCTTATCCAAGTCTGACCCAAACTGTCACTCCCCAATTCGTCCCGGACAAAATGTCACTCCCCAATTCGTCCCGGACAAAATGTCACTCCCCAATTCGTCCCGGACAAAATGTCACTCCCCAAGTCTGTCCCGGACAAAATGTCACTCCCCAAGTCTGTCCCGGACAAAATGTCACTCCCCAATTCGTCCCAGACAAATTGTCACTCCCCAGTTCGTCCCACAGACAAAATGTCACTCCCCAATTCGTCCCACTTTAAAAAGTGGGACGAATTCGTCCCAGACAAATTGTCACTCCCCAGTTCGTCCCACAGACAAAATGTCACTCCCCAATTCGTCCCGGACAAAATGTCACTCCCCAGTTCGTCCCACAGACAAAATGTCACTCCCCAATTCGTCCCGGACAAAATTGTCACTCCCCAATTCGCCCCAGACAAAATGTCACTCCCCAATTCGCCCCACTCTGAAAATCCGGCACCAAAAATGGGCCGCACTATAAATTACCCACACTGAAAATCCCGCACTGAACTGACCGACCCCCTTTTCAAAAACATATCTCTCCATAGGTTCAGGCTTTCATACCTCCGAGTTATATCCAAAGGCATGGGTTGTTATTCAATAGGTGTAGACAGTAGGGCACTTAGACCTTAGATTTGATTAGAACACCCCCCCCTCCCGCACTTCAACGGTCCTTCTACAACTTCAACTGCTCCTACTGGCCGTCTACATCTTCAACTGCTCCTACTGGCCGTCTACAACTTCAACATCTCCTGCCAGCCGTCTACAACTTCTCCTCCACCGACTCTAATGGTCCCTCGGCCCAACATGGTACTCTACTGTCTATTTCTATTTTATAAGACCCCCCTTTCTTCCCCTTATCCAAGTCTGACCCAAACTGTCACTCCCCAATTCGTCCCGGACAAAATGTCACTCCCCAATTCGTCCCGGACAAAATGTCACTCCCCAATTCGTCCCGGACAAAATGTCACTCCCCAAGTCTGTCCCGGACAAAATGTCACTCCCCAAGTCTGTCCCGGACAAAATGTCACTCCCCAATTCGTCCCAGACAAATTGTCACTCCCCAGTTCGTCCCACAGACAAAATGTCACTCCCCAATTCGTCCCACTTTAAAAAGTGGGACGAATTCGTCCCAGACAAATTGTCACTCCCCAGTTCGTCCCACAGACAAAATGTCACTCCCCAATTCGTCCCGGACAAAATGTCACTCCCCAGTTCGTCCCACAGACAAAATGTCACTCCCCAATTCGTCCCGGACAAAATTGTCACTCCCCAATTCGCCCCAGACAAAATGTCACTCCCCAATTCGCCCCACTCTGAAAATCCGGCACCAAAAATGGGCCGCACTATAAATTACCCACACTGAAAATCCCGCACTGAACTGACCGACCCCACTTTTCAAAAAAATATCTCTCCATAGGTTCAGGCTTTCATACCTCCGAGTTATATCCAAAGGCATGGGTTGTTATTCAATAGGTGTAGACAGTAGGGCACTTAGACCTTAGATTTGATTAGAACCCCCCCCTCCCGCACTTCAACGGTCCTTCTACAACTTCAACTGCTCCTACTGGCCGTCTACATCTTCAACTGCTCCTACTGGCCGTCTACAACTTCAACATCTCCTGCCAGCCGTCTACAACTTCTCCTCCACCGACTCTAATGGTCCCTCGGCCCAACATGGTACTCTACTGTCTATTTCTATTTTATAAGACCCCCCTTTCTTCCCCTTATCCAAGTCTGACCCAAACTGTCACTCCCCAATTCGTCCCGGACAAAATGTCACTCCCCAATTCGTCCCGGACAAAATGTCACTCCCCAATTCGTCCCGGACAAAATGTCACTCCCCAAGTCTGTCCCGGACAAAATGTCACTCCCCAAGTCTGTCCCGGACAAAATGTCACTCCCCAATTCGTCCCAGACAAATTGTCACTCCCCAGTTCGTCCCACAGACAAAATGTCACTCCCCAATTCGTCCCACTTTAAAAAGTGGGACGAATTCGTCCCAGACAAATTGTCACTCCCCAGTTCGTCCCACAGACAAAATGTCACTCCCCAATTCGTCCCGGACAAAATGTCACTCCCCAGTTCGTCCCACAGACAAAATGTCACTCCCCAATTCGTCCCGGACAAAATTGTCACTCCCCAATTCGCCCCAGACAAAATGTCACTCCCCAATTCGCCCCACTCTGAAAATCCGGCACCAAAAATGGGCCGCACTATAAATTACCCACACTGAAAATCCCGCACTGAACTGACCGACCCCCTTTTCAAAAAAATATCTCTCCATAGGTTCAGGCTTTCATACCTCCGAGTTATATCCAAAGGCATGGGTTGTTATTCAATAGGTGTAGACAGTAGGGCACTTAGACCTTAGATTTGATTAGAACACCCCCCCACTCCCGCACTTCAACGGTCCTTCTACAACTTCAACTGCTCCTACTGGCCGTCTACATCTTCAACTGCTCCTACTGGCCGTCTACAACTTCAACATCTCCTGCCAGCCGTCTACAACTTCTCCTCCACCGACTCTAATGGTCCCTCGGCCCAACATGGTACTCTACTGTCTATTTCTATTTTATAAGACCCCCCTTTCTTCCCCTTATCCAAGTCTGACCCAAACTGTCACTCCCCAATTCGTCCCGGACAAAATGTCACTCCCCAATTCGTCCCGGACAAAATGTCACTCCCCAATTCGTCCCGGACAAAATGTCACTCCCCAAGTCTGTCCCGGACAAAATGTCACTCCCCAAGTCTGTCCCGGACAAAATGTCACTCCCCAATTCGTCCCAGACAAATTGTCACTCCCCAGTTCGTCCCACAGACAAAATGTCACTCCCCAATTCGTCCCACTTTAAAAAGTGGGACGAATTCGTCCCAGACAAATTGTCACTCCCCAGTTCGTCCCACAGACAAAATGTCACTCCCCAATTCGTCCCGGACAAAATGTCACTCCCCAGTTCGTCCCACAGACAAAATGTCACTCCCCAATTCGTCCCGGACAAAATTGTCACTCCCCAATTCGCCCCAGACAAAATGTCACTCCCCAATTCGCCCCACTCTGAAAATCCGGCACCAAAAATGGGCCGCACTATAAATTACCCACACTGAAAATCCCGCACTGAACTGACCGACCCCCGTTTCAAAAAAATATCGCTCCATAGGTTCAGGCTTTCATACCTCCGAGTTATATCCAAAGGCATGGGTTGTTATTCAATAGGTGTAGACAGTAGGGCACTTAGACCTTAGATTTGATTAGAACACCCCCCCCTCCCGCACTTCAACGGTCCTTCTACAACTTCAACTGCTCCTACTGGCCGTCTACATCTTCAACTGCTCCTACTGGCCGTCTACAACTTCAACATCTCCTGCCAGCCGTCTACAACTTCTCCTCCACCGACTCTAATGGTCCCTCGGCCCAACATGGTACTCTACTGTCTATTTCTATTTTATAAGACCCCCTTTCTTCCCCTTATCCAAGTCTGACCCAAACTGTCACTCCCCAATTCGTCCCGGACAAAATGTCACTCCCCAATTCGTCCCGGACAAAATGTCACTCCCCAATTCGTCCCGGACAAAATGTCACTCCCCAAGTCTGTCCCGGACAAAATGTCACTCCCCAAGTCTGTCCCGGACAAAATGTCACTCCCCAATTCGTCCCAGACAAATTGTCACTCCCCAGTTCGTCCCACAGACAAAATGTCACTCCCCAATTCGTCCCACTTTAAAAAGTGGGACGAATTCGTCCCAGACAAATTGTCACTCCCCAGTTCGTCCCACAGACAAAATGTCACTCCCCAATTCGTCCCGGACAAAATGTCACTCCCCAGTTCGTCCCACAGACAAAATGTCACTCCCCAATTCGTCCCGGACAAAATTGTCACTCCCCAATTCGCCCCAGACAAAATGTCACTCCCCAATTCGCCCCACTCTGAAAATCCGGCACCAAAAATGGGCCGCACTATAAATTACCCACACTGAAAATCCCGCACTGAACTGACCGACCCCCCTTTTCAAAAAAATATCTCTCCATAGGTTCAGGCTTTCATACCTCCGAGTTATATCCAAAGGCATGGGTTGTTATTCAATAGGTGTAGACAGTAGGGCACTTAGACCTTAGATTTGATTAGAACACCCCCCCCCCGCACTTCAACGGTCCTTCTACAACTTCAACTGCTCCTACTGGCCGTCTACATCTTCAACTGCTCCTACTGGCCGTCTACAACTTCAACATCTCCTGCCAGCCGTCTACAACTTCTCCTCCACCGACTCTAATGGTCCCTCGGCCCAACATGGTACTCTACTGTCTATTTCTATTTTATAAGACCCCCCTTTCTTCCCCTTATCCAAGTCTGACCCAAACTGTCACTCCCCAATTCGTCCCGGACAAAATGTCACTCCCCAATTCGTCCCGGACAAAATGTCACTCCCCAATTCGTCCCGGACAAAATGTCACTCCCCAAGTCTGTCCCGGACAAAATGTCACTCCCCAAGTCTGTCCCGGACAAAATGTCACTCCCCAATTCGTCCCAGACAAATTGTCACTCCCCAGTTCGTCCCACAGACAAAATGTCACTCCCCAATTCGTCCCACTTTAAAAAGTGGGACGAATTCGTCCCAGACAAATTGTCACTCCCCAGTTCGTCCCACAGACAAAATGTCACTCCCCAATTCGTCCCGGACAAAATGTCACTCCCCAGTTCGTCCCACAGACAAAATGTCACTCCCCAATTCGTCCCGGACAAAATTGTCACTCCCCAATTCGCCCCAGACAAAATGTCACTCCCCAATTCGCCCCACTCTGAAAATCCGGCACCAAAAATGGGCCGCACTATAAATTACCCACACTGAAAATCCCGCACTGAACTGACCGACCCCCCTTTTCAAAAAAATATCTCTCCATAGGTTCAGGCTTTCATACCTCCGAGTTATATCCAAAGGCATGGGTTGTTATTCAATAGGTGTAGACAGTAGGGCACTTAGACCTTAGATTTGATTAGAACCCCCCCCCCCCCCCCTCCCGCACTTCAACGGTCCTTCTACAACTTCAACTGCTCCTACTGGCCGTCTACATCTTCAACTGCTCCTACTGGCCGTCTACAACTTCAACATCTCCTGCCAGCCGTCTACAACTTCTCCTCCACCGACTCTAATGGTCCCTCGGCCCAACATGGTACTCTACTGTCTATTTCTATTTTATAAGACCCCCTTTCTTCCCCTTATCCAAGTCTGACCCAAACTGTCACTCCCCAATTCGTCCCGGACAAAATGTCACTCCCCAATTCGTCCCGGACAAAATGTCACTCCCCAATTCGTCCCGGACAAAATGTCACTCCCCAAGTCTGTCCCGGACAAAATGTCACTCCCCAAGTCTGTCCCGGACAAAATGTCACTCCCCAATTCGTCCCAGACAAATTGTCACTCCCCAGTTCGTCCCACAGACAAAATGTCACTCCCCAATTCGTCCCACTTTAAAAAGTGGGACGAATTCGTCCCAGACAAATTGTCACTCCCCAGTTCGTCCCACAGACAAAATGCCACTCCCCAATTCGTCCCGGACAAAATGTCACTCCCCAGTTCGTCCCACAGACAAAATGTCACTCCCCAATTCGTCCCGGACAAAATTGTCACTCCCCAATTCGCCCCAGACAAAATGTCACTCCCCAATTCGCCCCACTCTGAAAATCCGGCACCAAAAATGGGCCGCACTATAAATTACCCACACTGAAAATCCCGCACTGAACTGACCGACCCCCTTTTCAAAAAAATATCTCTCCATAGGTTCAGGCTTTCATACCTCCGAGTTATATCCAAAGGCATGGGTTGTTATTCAATAGGTGTAGACAGT